>JAODAF010642349.1:0-13031 GCA_027574765.1 Molpadia intermedia
TGATAGGTATCAGGTGTCACTGAAGAAACCAATACAGTGAGGGCTACATGTACAGTACCACATAATGCTACATGTATATATAAGTGGTTTCCTATTATCTTACAATATCTTGATAACCTAAGTATAGAATATGGTCACATACGGTTAACGGAAAGCCGATTATAAGATGTAAGGAATGTTATCGAATTATGGAACAAAGGAAAGATACATGTATATATACGACTTTTCACTTTTAACTAAAACCTGAAATTCCAAAGATTCAAAGTGAATATCGGAGCAGATATACAAATAAATAAATACAAATTATCAGAAAGCATTTTGCTGTTTAGGATATGGTAAAGTGTAAAGTTTTCTGCGACGCCAGGTTTTTTTTAAAAGGGTGAGTGCCCATTTTTAATTTTCAATCGACAGCGTTCAGAGGCGATGCATGGGTGTAGGCGTCATCTTCATGTCACGCGTCTCAAATATGCTGACATTTTATACCTCAATATACCATATACATTTTTACAAATAGATTTCATTTCGCTTTGGAACGAATGTCCTCACCCTCTGGCGCCATCCATTAATAAGATACATAATTACGAATATATCGTATATCCTAAGAAAGGAACATTTTGAATTACGATCGTTAAAAATCAACTTTGATTTTTTTTTATCAAAAGTCACTTAGGGGATTATCTGTGCTTGTTTATAAACTTGAAAAATATTTTATAAGATTTGAAATGATTGTAAGGGTGTCACCATTTTTAACAAACTACATTTCGTAATTAAGTTGAAAGTGGATCTAAAAACAGTACCGTACAGGTCAACTGCAAAAGGTGTTAGTTGTTGGGGAAATTCCTCCATATATCAAACTTATTTATACGTACCTTAGACTATAACATGTGAATGGACTAAATCGGAATAACTGATATTCTAAAGCGTAACACCCAAAACCGTTATATTCAAAACATGCTGGCGTGCTTCTACGGAGAACCATAAAATGTAGGTGTTGATCTTAGGTTTTGAGTTTGTACACCGATGCCACGCGATTCATCCTTTATTTCAATTGAGTAATTTATTGTTTGATTCGATGGTTTAGATTGTATTTTTTCTGGTTTCAGCCGAATGTCAGCCGAATATAGTGATATCTGGTTGTTTTCTTTGTCAACTATGGTAGGTACGCTGCCACATGTTTTTAAAATGTGGTGTTTAAGCACCCGTTCTGGTGATTTACCAAAACGACATTGTGTACGGTATACTGTCCAGAATGGAATAGCTTCAACTCGTCAACTCTTCGTAATGTTTGCGATTTGATTTAGGCGTACTCCAAGTAGTACATGTAAATCAAGGGGGAAGCCCAGGATTTTTGGATGCTTCGTGACACTTCCTCGTAAAGTTTGCAGATATCCTGTCTCTTTCGAAGCTTTCTACCTTTTTCGTGGATTGTCGACTTCCCTCACGGCCAATCAATCACAGCTCGATTTTATGAGGCTTTTATACGTCCAACGCATTTTCTAAGTACTGCCATATATCTGTCTTAAACCTTGCGATCATCAGGCTGCCTAGATGAAAACAATATTAATCAAAAGGCGACCAGGTGACAGTTATATTTGCGCCTCCGTTATAAATTCACCCCATATCCGTTTGTAATTTTGGAAAGTTTAATTGTCACATTTATGGCTTTATACTCATTTTCCTTTGGAGCTTTCCTTCTCGTGAAAGCTGCGTTTATGGTCGACGGTAACGATGAATTAGTCTGTGATAAAACACCGAGTGAAATATAGCAGCTGGGCGGATTAATGCTTGAAGCCAATCATAAACATTCACAAATGTGTTGTCGCACATCTACTGACGAGGAAGAATATGACGAGGAGATGGTTGAAAACAGAGAGAGAACGAAATGGGCGAAGTCAAAGTGTCTGTTATTAAGGTTTTTAACTACAGTTTTATCAGTTTGTTATAACAGATATACACAGGAGCTCCGGAAGGGTTGGCACTGTAGGGGAACACATGGTATTCTCGTCTATGGCCAATCATTATGTTGTTATGCATCTACTGACGAGGAAAAATAGGGACGATGGCCGGAAAGACAGCAAATGGTTAAAACAAGGTCTTTTATTAAACTTTCTTCTTGTCATGCTATAACAAATATAGGCTATATACACAGAAGAACGATGAGTATTCTCGTCCATTCACTAATATAATGTCGCAACTATACAGGCGATAGGGAACTGGGGTATACTGGTAGGGCAGGCAGACAGAACGAAATGGGAGAGGGCAAATTATCTTTTAGTATGGTTTCTTACTGCACTCTCCACAACCTGAACCGGAGCGTCGGATGGGTTGGTGATGGGATCAAGTTTAATGTACGGTAGTAATCCTTGCTCGGGCCAATTGTTAACTAATATATTCGCAAATATACTGACGATGAGGAACAAGACAACTGGTTGGGTTGGAGGAAAGTAAATTAGCTATTACTAAAGTTTCTTACTGGACTTCTTACCACAACATGTTGTAAACAGGTGCATCGGATGGCATGGGAGGGAACATTCATTATTATGGGGGGCATACTGAATATTCTGGGACCGGACCAATTATGAACATTCAAAAGAGTGTTGCATGCGGACAAATGCCGACGCATCAAAACTAACAAGTAGAAATTGACTGTCGTTTATATTGTATACTTTGCTTTAAGAACAAATCATGAAAATGTCACACTCATTTTGGTTGCTTTGGTCATGAGTTTTATCTCCCCAAGAAACATTCTCACTTTAACCAATGACATATCCATTACGTCATTTCCTTTGAAGTACTCATCCATTACCAATAGTTAAACAAAATAGGGCAATTGTCAATAAACAACGCCTTTGATGGAGTACTGCAGTGTCAATGTAAGGAAAATTTGGCGGGAATGATCTATTACCTAAACGCCTTACTAACACCAGACACACGTAATACATTAGATTGTTTTACAAATAATTTTTCAAAATCAATGTTTGATTAATGTCCGTGAGCCTATAAAGAAATGTCTTGTCTGTCTATAAGTAGTGTATTAAACGTTTTTGCGTCTACTTATTGTTTATCTAGTAAGGCCCGGGATCATCAGCTGCGGGTGAATCGTTGTTTTAGTTTCTTTGGTTTCCGCGTGGCGGATCTTTCCTTGTGACTTTTCTACGGGTTTGGTCGGGCATCCGGGCATTTCAGTATTGATCCGGAGCCCTACAGAAAAATGCAGATACTTCGCACTTCCGATTTGGGCTATAATCAAATCTCGCTGCTTCTACATATAAGCAGTATAGAGGGCTTCGCGTGACGTTACAGTACGCCGCCATGTTGCTGTCTAATGACGTCACTGAATACCATCTACAGTTCTGAGTGGAACATTCGGCAAGTACGTTTTATTATACGTTTTATTATACGCGTGCAGTATATAAACCCAATACAGAAGTTATATATACATCCTCGTATGTCGATTGAAGTGCGTTGTGACAATATCTCATTTGGGGATGCCTGTCTATGGTGAAGACTAATAGCCTAGCCAGACAAATGCAGTAGCCTACTAGTAGAACAAATACTCGTTCTGCATATGAGCACATATGAAACATACCTTAAAAACAGTCCCTATACAGGCCTTAGAAACAGTCCCTATATACAGGCCTTAGAAGGCAGCGTATGAAGTTTCAGATATAGCTTACTAAAGGTTTACATATATAGGCAACGTACGGTAAGTGATTGGTCCTTTCCGCGTTCCATATCCAGCACACTATTTATTAATCTATACACACGATAACAACAGATTTTTGCGCAAATCGTCATAATAGTCCTGTAATCACACCCAGGATCATCCAGAAGATCAACCACACGGGAATCTGGGGTTTGTTAGGCCAAAATGGCCTTCACCTTTGTCCTTTTCTGGTCAAAAGTTCATCATTCTAAGCCAAATTTAGTTAATTGTGAATCAACGAAAATGTGGTTTGATCAACATACTTCGGGCTGCCCAGTAATGCCATTCGTGAATAGATGTGTACGTGTATTAATGTAGTGTTTAGTTCAAATGAGGGAAACTAACATTGGCTGCTGTCATTCTCCAGTTTGATGTAAATTGTTATATGCACAGGGCTGGTTCCAGTTGGTATGGACATATATTCAAATGAGTCATTGTTGATGAAAATTCAGTGTTTGATTAATAACGAACAGAATATAGCATTGTATGACTTTCGAATGTACGTGACTGTTATAGTGCAGTCCAGAGCATGATTGATTACTTAAACGCTTTAGTTCAATTACTTTAGTAGAGCGGAGTGTAGTGGTAACACATTAGCCTTTCATGAATTAGTTCTCAGTTTATCCATCCAAGCCGCATAGCAGTGACGTTACAAAATGACATAATCAAATGGTGTTGACAACAATGTGATCCAATGCGTGATGTGATCCCATAATCCTAAACAGGAGCGCTATTCACAGTGCTAAATATATCATGCATCGGAAATTATATAAATGTAACAAGACGACATTATTATAATATGGTCATAATGTCAACCTACAATGGACAAAATAACAACAGATAACTAAATGATTGTATTTCGCCAGCCATTTTAGAATATTGTCACATGGGACCTGAAATACAAACAACCTAGTAATGGACAGTATTAAGGGAACTGAAGGTTTAGCATTGCATGATATGAAAATGGACTGGGAGTGTATAATGTCTGAAATTAATAGTTCCAATACCAAAAAGGCATTAGGCACTTGGTAACTTTTGTCTCTGGTTAAAATAACCGGTAATTTGTGGAATGCATATATATTGACTATAGCTTGTGGAATATTCTAAAGATATTACGTTCTTCTAAACAAACACACGATTTCATTTATCCTGGTTATATTGACCTGGTTAAGACTTGTGTAATTGTATGACCAATTTCTGGTAAAATAAACGACAAATTACTTAACCTTGGCTGTGCCGGTGGCAAAGTACCGTAATTATGTTTATTTTAAATGTCAATAAGAATGCATCATTAGTACGAACTGAATATTATAAAATATGTTTGGATTTAAAACTAGAGCACATACACATTGCTTTTCAGCAAAGGATTTAAACAGCTTGGCTTTACACATTTACCATCATTTATTTGTGATGAAAGCGTGCATCATGCTGTCTCTGAAGTGGATCATTTCTTTTGTATGCTCTATCCATCTTCGTACTTCTCCTCCTAGAAGATGTGCGTGCGACGATATTTTGTTTTTTACACTTTTGGCGATCGTTGCAATTGCGTCTGATGGATTAGAGCGTCAAGTAACGATTCGGCGAATCCATCATCGAATAGAAAGTTTCATCCATCACAAAACAACGGAAGCCCCTAAAAGCCATGTTAAATGCACATATGCAGTTACCACAAGCTTATGTATGCCTTAATTTCTACTATAGAAGTGTTTTATAGGGTAAGCCCATGGACCTCAATAGAACCGATATGTATATATATATATATTAATATGTCCATAAAGGATCAGATTAAAGGTAGGCATAATGTTCAACACCTAGATAAAGGTACATATAATAATATGTATATATATATACCTCACAGTAAATATATGATAACTTATATTTATACAATATTCTGAATTACCGTACTCTTTCATTATACTCTGTGAAAACCGTACTTTTATGGTCTTAAATAAGTTAAACCATTTTGTTTTCGCTTGATTTAATTTAAACCAAGGTATGGTTGATATCGTATGGAATTGGTGAATGGTATAGGCTATGAATTATTTCTCATTAAATGCACGCACTCATGAATGATGTATGATTGATGTATTTATAGTATTGATTGCCTATACAATTCCTGTAAAGGTAGTATACGATAGAAGTACAAGAATGCGTTTTTTATCAATAAGATGCCACTTCTCGAGTCCAAATAATACACTGAATTATGTAGAATGAAGCTGTATAATTGTGGTAGAAGAGAGAGTATAAGCAATAATACTAGCAGATGTTAATCCAATTGTACACATGCATACTACATAGATTGACGCAAAGTCAACTCAGAGGGAGAGTGAACTGTAATATAAGTTTGATAATAATAATAATAACAATATTTTGAGTTGAATTTTTATTTTATCGTCCACATATACAGGTTTCATCACTTAAAGACATAAACAGCTACATTACCGTACGTTACGGATGATTGTCTACAATGTATATCGCAATTGCATTATCGTATGCTGGCTTAGAGTAGACTATATAGATCTGTCTGTAGCTAGTAGCATAAGAAACGATCATACGTTAGGCCACGCATGACTGTGTACTCTTGAAAAGTGGTCCTATGTTTTCAATACTGTTTCTCTTTAATATTGTGATTCCTCTATACCCACACTGATTGATAACTACCACTAGTACTTCCGCATGTTTGACTCCAAGTGTCACTCTATGAATGCTTATACCTGTTCACGTACGTAAAACTGTGCAAAACGTTAACCAATCTTGGGCATATAGGCTATGTGACTTAAAATTTTGTACCATAGGCTAAATTGGTTAAACATTTAACATTAACATTTATTGCCATAAAGTTACTTTTGGTAAGAAATTGGTTTAAAGTTAAACTGTGTTTAGCCTTCTAATAATGTGTTAAAAGGTAAGCATACATATTTTATCGGGTTGCTATCGACAGCATTTCGACATTGATTGCATAACCGGTCGCCATATAACCGGAAGTAGTTTACCCGGCATTGTGGGTATAATTTGGATGAATCAAACGTATTGACAAGAACGATAATGAATACAACCTGTCGCAACGCGTGATTTATAATACTATGGAACTATATTGAAACCATAAACATCACACGTGAGCACATGTCTTTATAGAGAAGTGTTATTTACGGGTTGAATTGGGTTAATGTTTTGCGTCATGATCAACACCAGACATGTCATGGACTTGATCATTACCTAGTCAATCATCGGATTACTCTGTGAGTATCAGCCTCTGAGACTCATTTCGATGATTACCAACTCCCTTAAAGTAAAACAATTGAAATTTCACAGAAATTTCACTCGTTTTGAAGCGATGGCATATACACCTATTATATAGGAAATGACAGGTTAATATTAAAATCGCTCGCTGTAGGGACGTGTCCTGTTAATAATCGTCGCTCCCCTCCCACCAAAGTAATTAAAAATACAAATGAGTTAAATAAGGTGCTGATATAGGCCTATACGGTTACAAACATTGTCGGTATAGTGTGCTGCCGTTACTGCACTCAGGCAGTTCCGCCAAACATGTTTGTGAAAATATCTATCAATTACATCGGTGTCTCGGCGATAATAGACTAATACTTTCTAGTGGTTCTCCATCCGGAAAAGATAAACTTCCCTGATGAACTAAACAACTAATAATAAATATACTAAAATAAATGAATTTGTTACGAGATTATATTTGAACGGTAAATTTCTCAGTTTTATATTATCTAATATGAGCGTAAATAATGGTTACTCTAACATATTCTGTCTGCGCGATATTAATCCTACAGCAGTAAATTATAAACGTCGTAATAGACAGGCCATCATTCGATTTTCTACTACAAGATTGTTGCTTACTCATGATGGTATATCCTTCTGATTACCATGGTAAGAGGATCTGTATCCATTGCTCATTGAGCTGATAACAGGTTAGAACTGCATCAGAATTTAAAATATTGTTTATACATGATGGTATTCTTCTGAATGATATGCAGATAATCATATAATGGAAATACAACCCAAAATACTGTTTATGCACGAGGTTATGGATACGCAGATATGTTCTACATTGTAACAATGACATTGACATGTAAACATGTATAGAGGTATGTAAACTAGGTATTGGATATCTTCCTTCATACGCTTCTTATCATCTAGAATTTGTATTAGCCTATTTATGCAAATACACGCTATTATACATTTTAACATTATAATATAGCCTAATAGTGGATATAAATTTACGGTTGAAATATAGGATTTTGTCTAATGATTGGGAAAATGATTAACCAATTTTATCGTCAAACTTATTACGTATCTTTTTTAAGTTTTTTTTTTCTCCAATATTGATTGGACTCGTTGGATAGTATGTTGTGTTTATTTAACCCTACTACACTATGGCGAGATTAGCTACATAATAGAAAAACAGTTACCATGACAACAGAGAACTTGCAATGACGTCACTAAGCAATGTTGGACAAAGGTGTATACCACTGTTTTTGCCAGGCAATGATGTGATGTGAAAGCCCTCTATAGCTTTGTCGTAACATACCAATACCTCACTTAGTATTATCCTCATATATCTTCAATTTCTCCTTTTCTCTTTAATTTGGCGGATATTTTCTTCCATTTGTTACTTACTACTTGATTCTTACAAAGTTCCCAAGTTTGAACATTATGCTGGCACTGAGATCACCAACCACCTCCACTATCTGCCTATTATGCCCATGATTTTGTTCTTTTTCACATATATTCCATTTCGTCTATACCACTTGAAAATTCCTTTAACCTCGAATGACTCACCATTCACTATAGGTGTAAATCATTTGGCTTCATCTTACTACGATGTAACAAACGGACGGAAACAATGGATGTATCCTATTTAACCCTAATGGTGTTCAAATCATTTCCCAAACACCTAACAATGTTTTAGTAATCTTATATCATTTTCTTACAAAATCGAGCATTATTAAAAAATAAATCCTTTTAGACGCTTAACCTGTTCCGCATCTGTTTTGCCAGAAATTTCTCGCGGTGACACTGTGTTAAAATGATTTAAAACGAGAAAGGAAAATTTCATCATGCGGTAATGAACGAAGCAACCTCGGGGGGTTTTAATCCCCAGACGTGCTGGCAAATCGTTCACAGTTTTCGCCGACAGGAGTATCGCTGTTTACAAGACAGAAATTGAAGAAACATTTGTAATTATGTTAGAAATCAAACAGTTAATTATGTGCAGCAGTGCACAAACTCTCTCTCACTCACTCAGTGTCAGGGAATTAAACGTAGACTAATGGAAAAACTAGTTACTGAAAAAGGCTAATCTAATATATATCAAAGTAAGGTGGGGTCTTGGGTTGGGTGGAAACGATTTTTCATTTCAATTTGCCTTTTATTTGTTTTTGCAATTAATCAAAATCTTAAAAGCATATAGGTGAAAGTTTGGGGTTGTAACTTATGGGGTATTGCGTTATATCAAATAAAATTTGTATCATTGTTTTGTATACGTGTGTATAAGATGGGGTCTTGGGTTGGGTGGAAACGGTTTGCATTTCAATTTGCCTTTTATTTGTTGTTGCAATTAAAAAAATCTTAAAAGCATATAGGTGCATGTTTTGGCTTGTAACTTATGGGGTATAATGTTACATCAAATAAAATGTGTATCATTGTTTTGCGTGTTGAGCCATCGACCCACAATCTCCCAACAAATAGGCCTATACATAACATTTCAAATTATCAATGACAAACAAATATCATTTGTTGACGTTTTTAATGTTATAACGAGGCTATGTGTTTGCTCGGTTACCAAGTGCAAAAGTGTGCTAGCTATATAGTACTAGATTACACGTTATACAGTTATATATTGTATTCGTTTATTTTATCTATATGCTAAATTCTGTCCCTTGTTCATAAAGGCGAGGCGCCAGTATACTTGGGTCGAATTTCTCATTAATATCTACAAAGATCTGAAAATAAATCAAATTCCTTTCATTGTGTTCGTCATTGTCGGAATAGCCATCATGGTTATGACCAAACTGTTAGTGTTGTTACAGTTACTCATATTTTTACCGGTAGACCAAGGTTGGGCGCGCTGTTTTATTTTGGTATTGCGTTCCTCACGAGCGCGTAAGTTTCTAACGGATATTGTTGTTTATACACGTTCCTTTAATTTCATTTATTTAACGCTGACGAAGGCGTGAGGTCTGGTCGAAATATACATTATATTCTTCTAACGGTTTGGTCTAGAGATTATTATATTTTCATCATTCTATTTATATTTATTAACATATAAATATATTTGGAGTTTCCATAACCATTTTTGACGATATGTTGTAATTAGCGGTGTATAGCGTAGGCTAAAACCTTATCAATTTGGGATCAAATTATTCTTATTTTTTATTGTTATTCGTACTATTATTATTATTAGTACGAAACCTTTCAGTGAATGAAACGTGCATCAGAATTACTGAAAAGGGGCCAATGTTTTGTCTTTAACTTGAAGAAAGGCCTTCCTAAATTTGTTTCTCTGTGCATTGTTATCTTATCGATTCGTCAGCACCAGTGGTGATTTAGGGAGGATGGGCTAAACCGGGTTCATCACGGGCTAAAAGTGTGTTCTTCTATAGCATATAGCAGATATAGTACCACGTGAGAGATACTGCCCTTACAATTCTTACTGCATGTGTTCTACAACGTTTACAAATATTCAAAACCCAATTCTCTCGCAGTTTAACTGTCGCAATGATTCCAATCTTCACGAGAATGCGAACATTGGCGCCATTTATCCGCAGAGTTCCAGCCTAGTTGTATGAATCGACACCTTAACGCTAAAATTCTATCTGTGAATTTGGCACATGTACGCCGACACTAATCGTTCTCAGATAATAATATCACCACCAGGATAGCCTATGCAATATGTCAAAAGTAGAACGACCTTAGAATCAAAGCATAGCCTTGACGATATTCACACCTGGAAATGTTTGGATAAATAGCTACAAGATTTCGCCTATGATTAATTTAATCCTTCACTACTGTTTTGGATTGGAGTATCGGTAACAAAGTTTCTTTGTAAATATGTGATTATTTTGATAGTTTGAAAAAAGTACGTTCAGGATAGAATGCGCAGTACGGTATCTGAGTTTCTGCCACTTTACGCAGATGCGCCCCACACACGCACGCACACGCACACACGTACGTACCCATATTGACCAACAGGGGCCGATCCAGAAACTCACTTAAGGTTGAGGGGCAGATCGAGTCGAGATTGAGTCATACTTTACTATGCCTATATAGGTTGATACATAGGGGGTAAGAGGGGTAAGAGTCCTTCCATCCATCCTCAAGGTAAACTTAAGCCATGTATGTACAATTAGTGTGCAAAGTGTTTTTTTTTTTAAAAAAGATATTGCTTCCAAATTTCTGAGTCTGACTATATGTGGTTACATATTTTTTTTCCTCTTGGCTTCACCCTTCCCCTTCCCACCACCTTCAGCGTACGTCTCTATCCATCGTGATATTTTATAATGGATAGGGTATTATTAGCATGTTAAACAAACGTGGGGCCACCTCCTCCAACATTCGTTACAGAATCGAGAACGGCAAATCTTAAACCGCTCTAACAAGTTTTCGTTTATTAAGAGTAGCCTATATATTTTTCCTTGTGAACATGCGCACTATCCACTTCAAACTACGTCATCCGTTGTGATACACTACAATACTTCACAGACTCATGTCTCGCCTCTGATCTTCATGATCACTGTTTATCATGACTCAGCATAAATCAGGCTATATTACCCGCCGTCACTAAGTGTAGGATATATGTCGAGGTGTTTGACAGTTTCGTTTATCTCTTGACATGGGATGGAGACAAGGAGAGGTCCTCCAGGGGAGTAACCTCTTGTGAAGTATCATCCTTAACACGGTTAGTCTTTTCAGTCTAGTCGCCTCGACGAAGGTCAGCATGAAAACCTTCCCTAAACGATCGAACGTTTCATTTGCTTTGCAAATTCTATATAACGACAATTTTTGCCAGGGATTGTCCGGGAGGCAATGGGGTATTAGTTAGCCAGCTAGCCCACTAGGTACTGGTGACGTAATGTATGCAAACCTGTGATGCGGACGGTAAAAAACATTTTAAGTTGGCTTACTGGAATAGCGTATAATAAATGACGCTGGATATCATTACATATATAACGTAATACGTGACTAACCACCACTGTACAACACTGGAAGTAATAAATAACAAAATAAAGAAATTAATCAAGAAACTGCCTCCTCTAAAATATCATCTTGTACCCGGTCAGTATCTACAGTCTCACTCGAGGTCAATTAAAAAATCTTTCTCTAAACCGTCGTTTTTCGGTTCCGATGCCGAAGTCAGTATCGGAACATATGCAGTCAAGTCGACGTGTGTGTGTATGTCCATTGAGCTTATGAACACGATATACCAAGAAAGGAATGCTGGATTGATTCCTTACTTGGTATGTATGTTGGTGATATGCATTAGAATGTATATAGCCCATATTGTTTTTTGGTGCATGTCTCATGAATATTAATGAGTGGACGGGTATATTAAGGCAGTATTGCACCACATGATCTCATTAATTATTCATTAGTTGTGGCAGCAACTAGAAATGCGCTGGATAGAAATGGTGAATACGATATCTGAAGAATGTCGGATGGATGTCATTCTTCATATGTATGATGGTCATGAACAGTAGATGACCCTATTGTTTTTGGTGAAGCTCTCATGAATATGAGTGGGCGGGGCTTAACGTAAACATATTAAAAAGTTAATATATTTGATATTTGACCCTGTGTGGTTTATATCTGATATATACAAAGGTATATAGTTGTAGGCACAAATTGATATAGCACACGACTTCTTATTAATTATTCATACGCTGGATAGAGCACGTGAAGACGATATCTCAAGATGTGAATGTCGGATGGATGTCATACTTGGTATGTATGATGGCCATGAAGAGTAGATGATCCATATTGTTTTGGTACAGCTTTCATTAATATTAAAGCAAATAGAAATACTCATCCTCTGTTATTATTTTATTTTTGGTTCCGATGCCGGAGGCATCTGGGAACCTATGCAGTCTACTTGGCGTGTGTGTGTATGTATGTGTGTGTGGGTATATGACGCCTGACCTTGTTACCACGATAACTCAAGAACAAAATGTTGGATAGTTACCATTCTTGATAGATATGTTGCCCGTAGTGTGTAGAAGACCCAAATTGTTTTTGGTGTGCATCACATGAATATTAATGAGTGGGCGGGGCTAAACGTAAAATTCTTAAAATGTGAATATCC
>JAODAF010642567.1:0-13017 GCA_027574765.1 Molpadia intermedia
AATCACATGATGCTCATGCGTGTGCTTGTTGGGAGCAAAATATGACGTTGTTTACTTGCTGCAGCCCCCTCAGCCCCCAGCCCCCGCCCCGTACGCCTCTGTGATTGGGGGTAAGTTTTTGTTACCACATTTGTTTCCTAGAAGTTATCATGTTTTTAAAACAGGTGAATATCATTGATCAGGCTTTTAGATTGCTATATATTATTTGGCGGTCAGGTTAGCTCAGTCGGTAAAGCTCTGGACAGATCTAAAAGTTGCGAGTTTGAATCCTCCTTGGACCAGCTTTTCTGGTGTGTCCTTAGGCAAGGCACTAAGGCACTGATTGCCTCCCTCCACCAGGTGTTAGTTAACAGTCAGTTGCTTGGATGGGGATCGTCTAGGTTGCTGTGCTATTGGGTGTGGGCCAAGGGACATGTGTAAGATTTTCTAGTTTCTTTCATATTTGGAAGTAACATGATATTGTAAATAAACATTTTATGCCTAGGCCCATTTTAAATCAGCCAAGGAAAAAGTGGCTCCTGAATCACTCCATGAGAAGTCATTTTTACCCAAAAATGAGGTTTTTTTTCACTCAAATTGAAGAGCAGGCTGGTCTCTTTCATATGATACTAAATTTGTTAATATAGCACTTATAATTATGAAAATACAAGCAATTTTCCATTTTATCACTGTGTCCCAAATACCACGGAATGTCCCATATTATATATTATTATATATAGAAAAGCATATTCTGAAAATTTCAGTTCAATAGCACTTAAACTTGAGGTCAAAGGTCAACAGAGGTCAAACAATAAAAATTAGGCAAGGAATCACGAAGCCCTCGGCTCCTGTTTTTTACCTGTTCGATGGGCATGCTACCTAAAAGTTAGAGTTGTCCGACTGTCAATGCTACCTGTTGACGTCCCGGGCAGTCGGGCATGCCTCAATGTATAGCCATTAAATCTTCAGGTTAACAAGCTAGGACAAGCGACCCCTGACTGATTATTTCACTAGCTTTACTTTTGCATATTCACAGGATTTTTGGAAGGCAAGTCTGAGCAATCGTTTCAGAAACGAAAGAAAACGACATGAAAAAGATAATCCATTTGCCAGAATAGCTAAGAAACCAAAGACGCCAGTGCTACCAACACCAGCAAAATGTGATAGTGTGGTCCTATATGCTATAAAAAATTACTTGCCAGTTCGGCCAATCGGTGAAGATGATGAAACGATCAGGCGTCATGTTAAATTAATGAAGGAAGAGGATCGAAAGACAAGGCAGGACAAGACCAAACTAAAGGAGCTCATGGATTTGACGCTGTCTGACAGACGTTCAGGGATAATTAAAGGCGGATGGCCTATCCAAAAAGTCCGTGAAGAATATCCATGCCTCTTCAATGAAGATGAAGTAAGTATGCTACAAAATAAATTAGGCAAAATAAAAATATCACCAAACTGCAGAAAGTGAAAAAAGGAACATACAAACAAACATTCTTTTAATTTTTGAGATATGGATGTCACGGTCTTATCAATGGAAATGCCATCATCTAAGGTTTGTTAAGTATTTTATTTTTATATTGCATCATCAGACATGTTCTCATGACAAAACCTTGTAATAATTTATTTTTTGCTTATACCAGCTGGCTGTTGTGAGGTTTTGTGATGGTGCGGCATCTGTCTGTTGGCATTCCGTCATCACGGTGGTCTGCCCACAATTGTCCTCCCCTCTTTTCATAACTCAAAGATGAACCATAGTAGTACATCATTTTGTTAATTATATACTAATTAAATTAGGCCGTGACTGAAGGGCCAAAAAAAAAAAAAGAAGCTTTTCAGACCACTTTTTCAAATTGCCCAATCTATCTCAGGAAGTACTGAAGTAGTATTTTAATTTTTCCACAGATTCATAGTTCTAAGGTTATTAAATATTAAAAGAGAATAAAATTCACTTTCATATTCTAATTAAATGTAGTGACTAATTAAGAAGCGTGACTGACTACTGACAGGACACCAAATCGTGACTGGCGGGACATTATCCGTAACTCAATGTAATTGAGGAACAAAAATGAGACAAGCTGTTTAGACCACTTTTTGATTCCTTGACAAGTCAAAAGAAATCTATGCAGTAATGTCGGTTTGTGTATGTGACGCTTTGCTTGTAAACACGATAAGTCGACCATGCCTGGTTGGATCAATTGAAGTTCAAACGATTGGAAGCCAAAGAATCACTGAGCCCTTTGGCTTTCTGGTTCAAATCTCAGAAAGTATTATTTTCTTTTTCTTTTTCGCCTAGCCACTTTTTTCTATTACACTTTGCATGCATGGATCATTTATTTAGTGTTAGGGATGTTATCTAACTTATAATATGTGGAAACCTGCAGGCAGACAATATCTGGTCATTGCTAGCATACCAGTTCCTGTTGTGAATAGATCTATTATTATAACTAAGATGCAAGGGACCTGGCAGGGTCTCTAGACTAAATGCAATGGGTGATAATTAATCTCCATATGATGCACTGGTGAACAATCATTGTAACTGGGCTTATCAAGTTATTGAGTTCCTATTATTCATGCTGGCGTGTGTGATAATCATGGTAGGCAGCACGCCATGGTATTAGATGGTGTAAATCACTTCTAATAGCCAAGTGTGAAAAGGCGTACTATCCTAGCTGCATGATCTAGCTATCTATGAGTTTACTGACCCTCCGTTTTTAATGAGGACACAAATAAGTAATAGTGAAGACTGTTCCTTCAATATTTTGCAGATTGTGGCAGAATTTCAACGACTGATGGATATCGATCTGAAGATGGCAATGTTAGCAGGTCTTGACAAATATAGTGAGGTGATGATAACGATGAAGCCTAAAGTCGATAGTACCATTTGGGATTATGTTTCATCTCTTGACAAGAAATGTAAGTAGGCGGTGTCATGAAATGTTTTAATTCTGAATTATATGTGAACTTGCACTAAATCTTACAAGAAGCATTCTCATTAGCATGGCTGGAAAAAATATGGAACACAGGAAGCTCCTTGCTGCGAAATGTCATCTTGAAGGAAATTTCGCTGACCCCCAAAAAAATATTATTAAAATTAACAATACAATTTATTTCCACTCGGTTCTGTGATTATAAGGCAACCCAATCACATGATGCTCATGCGTGTGCTTGTTGGGAGCAAAATATGACGTTGTTTACTTGCTGCAGCCCCCTCAGCCCCGCCCCGTACGCCTCTGTGATTGGGGGTAAGTTTTTGTTACCACATTTGTTCCCTAGAAGTTATCATGTTTTTAAAACAGGTGAATATCATTGACCAGGCTTTTAGATTGCTATATATTATTTGGCGGTCAGGTTAGCTCAGTCGGTAAAGCTCTGGACTACAGATCTAAAAGTTACGAGTTTGAATCCTCCTTGGACCAGCTTTTCTGGTGTGTCCTTAGGCAAGGCACTGATTGCCTCCCTCCATCAGGTGTTAAAATTTATTTCCACTCGTTCAAGTTGTCAAAAGTAAATTCACCCAACCATCAGACCTCACGATCTTCTACGCATGTGATCGCCGATCCCTCTTCTCCCAGGAAACCATTTTTGGCTTGCCGGGAAATTAATTTTTTTGTCTCGTCTGAACTATGTTCAGAGGGAGACTTAGTGGTCACTATGGCGTGTGTGTGTCCGTCCGTCTGTCTGATCCGAAAATTTTCATCAGGGGTCATTTGAGATCAAATTACTAACCATAAATGAATTTACGTGAAACTTAGTACGTATAGTCAACATATGGTGCTAGAACTTTTGAAGGTCATTTGTAGGTAACCAGGGGTCATTTGAGGTCAAATTTCTGCAGCATTCCTGTCCTGTTCATAATCTATATTGTGATTACAAGAACCAGCAGTCGGGTAAGCAAGCAACACTAGTGGTTCGAGTAGATATAGTTAAAATTCAATGCGAAGAATTTTCAAGGTCATTTGGAGGTCATCAGGCATCATTTGATGTCAAAATGTGGATTTCCATGAACATCAGGGGTCATTGGAAGTCACATTTGGGATTGAAATGAAAGTGACGAAATTGGTACATGTAGTCAGTTTCCCATGAAACTCATTTTGATAAAATTGTCAGGTACATTTGAAGCACTAATTTGAGATGACCAGATCATAGCCTTTTAGCGATCTAAGCGAAAACCCACTGTCGCGTAACCAGGCGAGACTAGAGGTTCGAGAACCGCATTATTCCAGCCCTTCTCATGAGAATTTTGTCTCAGTTTGTTTTATGATTCTTGTGAGCAGGGTTTTTGCTGAGCTTCAAATCCAATGGGTCCAAGCCTAGTTTTTTTATACCCTTTAAAGGTCTGAAACACTAAATTGAAAGGGTCCAACAGTAATTTTAAGGGGTCCAACAGTAATTTTAAGGGGTCCAACACTCCAACTAAATTGTTTCCAGTTCGGCCCAATCGTTCTTCTCTATGCAGGTAAAAATATACCCCTAAAAATGCCACCAAAATCATGCATCATATGTTGCCAAGAATAGATATTGACATTCTAAGGAATTGAATACCTGAAATGAGAAGGGCCCAAGTCCACTACTTTTGGACATACTGACTTAAACCATGATTATTCCTTCAAATTCCACCGAAACAAATTCGAACAAAATTTGGAATACAGTTGCTGAAATATTTGACATTTAAAATATCTAAGCCAAGCCCACTCATGATAATGAGAATATATCTATACTGTACAGCATTGTGCCGACCCACCCAAAATATATACTCCAATTATAAACTTTGTTGTAAGAGGTGGGGATTCACCCAAGAAATTCCTTACATAACATTATATGTGTACTGTACAGCATTGTCCAAAACATATACTCAAATTTTATTGTTTCTCATTCTGCCATATGTGATCTTGGAGCTACAGTACCACTGTCAGTGACATTGGGATTTTTGGTTGATTCTGCATGTCAGGTTTTACATAATGGACAAAACATAACACCCATCATACAGAATTTAACCATTTACTTGTATTCTTTAGGTCTTCTGAATCTGCTACCTACCCATAAAGGAAAAGTCATAGAAAACTGCATGATTTTGACCCTGGCATTGATCAATTCCAGATGACAGCTACAGTACATAGTTCAAAAAACAAAATGCACATTATACAGAAATAACCCTTTACTGTTCTTTTTATAGGTGTTCCATCCTATGCTGCACTAGTGTTGCTACCTGGGCTTTTTGAGGAAAACCTCAGCAGTCTAATTAGTCCCCCAAAAGAGGTAAGAATATTTGACACTTCCATAAGTTATTCTGACTAGCCAACCGATCTTATTTACAGTTACATTATATGCCTAGGAGGCACGCTTTGGGTATGACACCAACAATTTTAAGATTTTTTTTACATCTTCATATACCATAGCACCAATGATACGATTAGCTCATTTATTATGGTATGGAACCACCAATTTGGTTTCAACATTATGGGAATGTGCCAGTGTTTACACGGGTAACCCGGGTACCCACCCGTCACGCCCCTACCCGGATCCAACTTTATTACCAGAGTCTAAAAATTTGGCAATAAATAATCTGTCAGGCATGTTTGAGCATTTCTTTTAAAATGTCCAGCGTGTATTTTAATGTGTGTGGCATGTTTTCTCAATGTGTCGCGTATGTTTTTTAATGTGTCAGGCGTTAATGAATGCCCAACACATTCAAAATCACATGCCCGATGTATTAAAAAAAACAGGCCTAGGACATTAAAAGCATGCCCAACATTTTCAATTAACGCCTGACGGGTACCCGACGGGTATGGGCTGTCAGGTACCCGAGTCCCAAACACTAGAATGTGCCTCTCCTTGTTCCACTCTATTGCTATGGTACTGAACCTATGCCTCTATCTTGCCATTTTGAGTTCAAGAAATGAGTACCTCACCACGACGGGTAATGTCTCTTATTACCCGAGTCCTAAATTTATTACCCGTGTAAACACTGGTGTAGGCATACTCTACTGTTCATATAATTATTTCCCTTTGCGGACCGGGTTGCGGACACTCTGCTATGACAATGAAAAAGGCCACTATTTAAGGATTTTGGTAAAATGCCCATTGAACAACTTTTTTTTTCTTCTTTCAAATCTGCCGTACCTTCTGAAAATAGTTAGTAGCCTGGATAAAAAGTTTAACTTTCATTATCTGCATGCCACATGATTTTGTGTTGAACAGGGCCTGAGATATCTTCCCGATATCTTCAACTTAATTTGAATCGGGATTTGAATCAATGTAGGCTATATTCACACACAGTTAAGAAATTCACAGAAGTGGCTTGTGATGTGAGAAAATGAAAGCTATTTTCCAATAGGTGTGTAATGTTCCCGGGTAATGTTGTGAATGCGAGTTGATCCCACCCCGGGATCCCACCCATCAGTAAATTTCGCCAGAGTCCATAGCATGGCTAACGTTAGGCCTAGTAATGCCCCCGGTAATGCCCCCGGCTCAATTTAATAATGCGTACTTGTTACCAACATACCCTAACCAATAACACTAAAACAAACTTCTTGTTTATCTAATAATATAATAATCAAATCAAAAATCAAAACCTTAAAAAAGAATGAAAAATAGTGTAAACAAATATCTAAACCCTAACCTGTGATATAATAATACCCGCTTTGATGTTTTCAAGGGTTAACCAAAAACAGGTACGCATTATTAAATCAAGCCATGCCCCCGGTAATGCACGGGGTCCAACTCCGGAGGCCCAACGTTAGGCCCCGGGGTTAATAGGCCTAGGCTAAGTTATTAATAATACAACAGTGTACTAGCTTAGGCCTAGGCCTACACCCGGGGGCCTACAGTACTTTAATATTACTGATACTAGTGATAGGCTTAGCCTATTTTTTATTTACCGGTGTATTTACAAATCGGTGTAGGCCCCGGGTCTAGTCCCAATAACTTATATGCTCTCGATTTAATAGTTTGGTGTTCTAAAGGTGGACATCCACAATAGGCACATCTGATGAGTCCACTTTCAGAAATATATTTGTCGCATTCGGGGCATGTTTTGCACCCTCCGCGAGCAGTTTGTGTTCGCTTCGTGAACGCCATAGTAACTGTTGTCAGGATTCCACATGCACAGCAACTATACGTCCGCGGGGTCCGGACGTGTATGATTATGGAACGCCATATGTTCGTTATAGTTGTATGAGCACGATATACGAGATATACCCCGCCGCTAAATTGATGTTACTCCCCGTCGGTATAAATTTTTCACTTGCGGTTTTACATTTATATTCTAAGTTTTTTCCTTTTTAATATTCACGCGAGCACAATTGGAGAAATTTCGGAAGAATATTTAATGATAGTCTAGATCAAATAAACACCCCTTTTTCTTAACATCACGGAGATTTCAGGAAAAATACCCTAATTCTAGGTTTTCTGGGACCGTAGATGCTGCCGTAAAAAGGACCCTTTTCCCTAGATATTTGGAACGCGGATGCGCCCCATGGTTGATACAAGGTGGCCTGCCCGGGCATGCATGCATGAACATATTCTATAAGTAAATCGGCGAAAATATTGAGAAGTTATGCAAATGTGTTTTGAAACGTGTTTTCATAGTTAGCCATTAGGGAGCCGGTTTATACACATGTGACAATCACTAACAGAATGATTGGCTGAATAGCTGGCACAGTGCCACACGATATTCTACAGCGCTAGCGTAAACGTACAGGCACATGACGGGCAACGAGCCAGCGGCTGTATACTGTTATACATGTAGTCTGTACGTACAGTACAGCTAACTATACGTACGTACCTACGTACGTACGTACGTACGTATGCGCTCGCGCGCGGCCATTACTTATTTCGAAACACGTACGTAGACGGTAGATTAACTTTGTTGAGCCTATTGTGGCCTAAAAGTATTTGAAAATGGCTACCCCGGTGTCCCTTAGGGAAGAAGTGGTTGTTACACTTGAGTGTACGTATAATTGTAATAAACAACTAGGCAGACAGGGTAAACTTGAAGAGGAAGAAGCGCTAAATTCAGTAAATGCCACGTAGGCTAGCCAGTAGCCTAGTACGCTGGCGTAGCCTAACGTTAGGCTTAATAATAATAGGGCCTACTAGTCAGCTAGTATGATACTACTGTAGGCTAGGCCCTAGTAGTATACTGTAGTATTAAATGCCCTAAATGCCTAGGCCGAATTATTAGCTTAGAATTCATGATAGCCTATTGCCTAGCCTAACGTTAGGCCTAGCCTATTTTATATTATTTTATTTTATTCGGCTAAATTTTATGGGATTTTTTTAATTGGGAGATTCTTTATTTGTTCAGGACAATGTTAATATTTTAGGTTAAATTTGCATTGGTTTGATTGGATACAAATGTATTAATCCAAAATTATCTTTATTTTCAATAATTTAGTAGGCCTAGGCCTAACGTTAAGGTAAATGTCCGGAATTTCGGCTTGTGCAACCCAATACAAACTGAGTTCTAACTTAGGATAGGCCTAGCCTATGCAAAAGTTGAGTTTTAACAAATGTACACACATTGCGGAATGTGTATTTTTGAGTCATTTCTGAAAGCAAATTACCTACATAATCAGTTTGGTTGGTATGACATTTCATGTGTGTGCATGATAACTCAAGAATGGAATTGGTGTATTGTCGTCATACTTGCAGTAGGTGGATGTCTGCTATAGTCTTAGAATAACTACTGTTTTTGAGGATCAACCCATGAACATTAATTAATAAGGTTACACCATTACATGGTCAAAGCAAAGTCTTCAAATTGCAATAATTCTGCAACCAAAAATACAACAAAAACGACAGAACCTCTCAGCAACTATTGCAGAATAGTAGCCTACTTTGTTATTAATCTAAGAACATTGTGGTACACTATTGGTCTAACGATTGTCCTGCACTGCATCACATTATTTACTCCTTGTATGCATTGTACACACATTTCAACAATATTATTATTTAGTGAAATGGTTTTCTCTCCTATAATCCTTTCAAGTTTCAACAGGGAATGATGTTGACATGAAAGTACTGTCAACAATGACAGAGGCAGATCCAAAGAAGTTGCATTTCTTCTTTCGAAACTAGGCGAAAATTATGGCTCATGATGGAAAACCTGAAACTGCAGAAGTCAGGTACAGTTAATATTTGTTAGAATAATTTTCAAATTTCAGTTACTGTATAAATAATATTGGACCTACATGTAATTTATTCTTTGAAACATTTCATATTATTATGCAATAGTAATATCCTTTTACTATAAAACACTACTAAGTGATTTTAATTCTGTGAACTTAGTACTACAGTACTCTATGCTTGTACAACTTGCTGATCAAATTCTCCCCAAGCTTATATAAATATTCTTGGTATGGACATTCCTTGGAATTCTCAGATTATATATATTGTTTCCAGTGCCTCCAAGAAGGTATGTGACTTGTTCCGTGCTAGAAACTACTTTGTCTACCTCAACTGCTTTTGCTCCATAAGACCCAAATTTAATCGTTAATGGAGTACTGTTGCCACATTTGGGGTAGTGTGATTCTCTCACTGACTCTTCAGCCTTCTTGTCTCATAGTAGCCTGGTGTTCTCTCTCTCTCTCCGTCAGTGTCTGCTATACTCAGTGTCATACCCAGGATTTTTCAATGGGGGGGTGGCTGAATCATTTTCTGAGAGCACCGTGCAAAATTAACAGGGGCCTCGTGGCCCAAGGCTACCAGAAATTCTGAAGGACCACCAGAACATATATCTTGGTAGTCATGTTGGCCACTAAAATGTCCATTTATGGCACCTATTTTCGTGTAATATGATTTACAAAATCGCTGTACACTAAAACACTATTAAAATCCATTTATTTTTAGGATTTTATAAAAAGATTACCTTTCGAGATCTGATAATACTTTCCTAATGTGATAATACTGCACGAACAACAATCTTTCAGACTTGAACAATGGCATCAATGCCATCAAGTCAATTGCACACTACACTTTGGTCATTTTCTAGGGTATCGCTGTCATTGCTCAAAATATGGATGCCATTATTTTCTATACAGATAACTATTAAAAGCAACTAATAATGAGTAGTGTGAAGAGAAGTCACTATGTACAGTTTAATTGCTGATATGTTACATTTATGGATTAATTATTCCAGGAATCCTTGTCAACTGAAGATTCTGATCTAGACAGCTTGAATGACAGCTTGACCTCGACAACCTCAAGTCCTGCAACAGCAATGGTGGTGCAACAATTGAAATCATCTAAAGAAGGAGTCCACGTAATGAAGTAATATTACATATAAAAGACTTCAACTAACTAATAACTAACACATAACACTTGGCGTTGTCTTGTTGATTTGACATGATTGGAAATGCATAAAACAGTTCATGGTTTGGTATAAAACTACTGTCAATCTAAAGTTCATACTTTGGTTATCCAAACTGTAATTTATCATATCCAATTGGAAATGCTGAGTCTCAAATAATGGGTGGGCTGGATGACCCTTGATACGGACAAAAGGTGTCTGGTGTATTGTTGAGTTAGTGTATTCGTCCTCAGTTGAACAATGAAGGACTTCTCTAATAGCGATTGCTTACTAACCGATCACAAATATTTGTGATTTAATGTTAAAGATGTCATTAAATTATTTCAAACCCCTCAACACACACCGTCAATTTATTAGGCATGACGGTGAATCCTTTAGTTACTTGGTTGTGATAAGTGACAATGTAGTGAATAACAATTACTGGTTTGATCTATAATACAAGTGTGACATGTTCAGCCATTCTGATTTTCAATTAATGCATAACCTGCATTTGACTGTCTATTATTGGTGAATATGGACAATATTTGATTGAATAATCTGATTGAATATTAATCAAATATTTTGTTGAAGCCATCCATGTGTTGCAGAATAATTGATGGTCATGTGATGCCATATTGACCAATCAGAGTACAGTATTTCAATAATGGATGCTATAGGGTGATAGAATCACCAATAATAGACAATCAAATGTAGATTATTCTATCACAACAATTTGCTTAAAAAACTTGTTCTTATCAATCAGAAAATGAAGCCGTCCATGTGTTGCAGAATAATAAATGGTCATGTGATGCCATATTGGCCAATCAGAGAACGGTATTTCAATAATGGATGGTAAAGGGTGATATAATTTGGTATAATATATAATACTGAATATCTTGCTCAGTCATATAATATTAAATACATTTGTTGTTGTTTCTTCATATTTTAGGTTTTTAATGTGAGAGAGGTTCTTGTTAATGATGAGGATGGTCAAGATCTTGTCAAATATCTTGATGAAGGCGACTTTAATTTATTTCTTCAAAGCAGCGTAAATTGTTAGTCCGGTTGACTGTTGCAGCCCTTGTAAATGTACATGGACGGTAAGTAGGATATCATTTTTTTATCAGGTCTCTAAGCTGCACCAACTAGTACTTTACATGTACACATACTGCACTTATTTATAACTTCTCACCTATGATACAGAAACACTAACATGGAACTGTTAAACACATACACATGTTGCTAAAGAGCCACATTCCAGTGCACACACTTGTATGTTCCTCAGCAGTATGTGTGTGGTAACTACTTTATCGCCATCAAGGAGGACATTTCCTGTGTTGGTGACAGGATATTAATACCCAAATTAACAGTTTGTATTCAATGGAAATGAATTGTTAATCATATGTTGGCACTATATAACCTTAGTTGTTGATGTGGCGCTAAAACATTTATCTACTATAACTATGATTGCCATCCCTGTGACCACTTGACACTGGTAATTCAATGTGCCTTTGTTTGTTGGGCGGTTGTAGCTAGGTTCTTTCAAATGGAGCAAAAGGATGACGATATGTGAGACGGTGACTTCTGCCGATGCTCTTGTAAAGGTGCTGGTCTGGGTTCATGGCACGGCGAGGTCGGACAACTATACCTTAGATATTCGTTGGCTGTTGTGTGAGTGTTCAGATTATGATATGCATGTTAACGATGAGAGAGGGCAAATGGTTAAGTTCTTAATTAAAACATGTTGTGATTATTTTCACAACCATTAGTCAGCATTTCACCAGCTAGCTTAATACAGTATTTTGTAAAATAGTTGGTAATTCATGAGTATGCTGGTCACATAATGAAATCACCAAAAGAAGTGAAGCAGAGTAGCCATTGAGTAGCAAAATATTCACAAGCTCATATACTCCACCATAAGTTTGCATGTTATAATCACTGTACAGTTGCAAGTTAAATTTTGTTCATGTCTACCCCACTGATTGACTGAGTGTCTTTGTAACTGCAGTTGATTTCTGGCTATCATTGCTCCTCATACACTATTATGGTTAAATATGATATCCCCTATCATTTTCTCTAATGAAAACAACTAGTTCTGCCACTGACATGACACTGTTTAATATTTTGCAGGTACCCAACAGCTCAGCACTAGTCAGCAGAATACTGCCTTAGCTATGGATATCGCGACTTGTTTTCCTTCTACAAAGGAAACTACAACTGGACTTAAAGGGCATGTAAGTAATCATGGTTGAAACAGGCTACATGAAAATTACTGTTCATCAATGTGTCTACCCCCACCCCTCCTACTCTATGCATTAATTAATTTCAATTGCAATTTGGCATCCCCAAAAAGCTGCCGCAAATGGTTTACTGAAAAACAATTTCAAGGATGAAATTCCAACAGGATCAATAACTTGAGAACGAAATGTCTGTTATGCTATTGTAATCCATATGTCGACCCGCTTCCGGGTGACATTTGACCTCATTTTTGGATTTGTGGGATATTTAAATTTTTGATGCCATATTCGGATCTCAAAGGTACATTCCGATCAAAAATACCAATTTGTTGACCTTGTGTGAAATGGTTATAGTCGTGGCCAACAGGAAATTGTAGGCTTAGCCTAAATGTTATCTAGCCTAACATTAGCTGTCAGTGGCGGATCCAGGATTTCTGATGGGGGGGGGGCGCTAGATTTTCGCGTGCGTTGATATATATCGTATGCATACAAACATATATATGCAGGGACGTT
>JAODAF010642677.1:0-13017 GCA_027574765.1 Molpadia intermedia
CTCGTTTTGCTTGTTAATGTTTATTTTTTCAGCATTGTGTATTATTGCAAAAGGTTACAATAAAGATGGAAAAAAAATAAGGTTGTCAAACCATGTCAATACAGATGCAGTGTTTTTCCATTGATTTATACCTGTCGCATCTATGACTACTTTGTTTATTTTCTCTAAGATTGCCTTACTTATTGTCCCAATTTCGGATTTTGACGGGTTATTGAAGTTTGGCTTATGGTCTTTAAGCGTTATAAACGCGTTTTTCTCAGCAATGGTCTCAATACGGTTTTCATTAGGCTTCATTGTTTATTATGTTGACATTTTCGGGGTCGGTCTTTTTGTAATCTTTGGTTATGCTCTTGGTAAGTAGATTGTTATATGTATCTATGCTTAGTTTATAGAAGTTGGTGGTTTTGTCAGCTTTAACGAACATTTTATCGTTTTTTATATTTTTTGACTATCTAAGCGTATCTCCTTTTGGAAGTTGGAGTTAAAGGCGTTCAGAGCTTTAAATTTTATGTTTTGGACAAGATCTAATATTCTATTTTCGAAGCTATCTAGCTCTTTTATTTGTGGTGGTGATTTTCGTGATTTAAATCCAAAGGTTTGTTTCTGTGTGGTGTCACTACTATCCTTACCAAGGAAGAAGTGTGCCCTCCATCTTATTCTTTTAAGGAATGGTTGAGTTTTTTTCGAGCAGTCTCTTCTGGTACTCCTCTTCGGCTGGTATCGGTATGTTTTTGGTAGAGGAATTGAAGTTAATCCGTTCCATTGGACCCGTATGTAAAGTGCTCGACATTTCTGGAGCGGTAACAAATAGTAAGTATCCCACATTAAACAAGAAAGTTGCAGATTTTTTGCATGTAACACTCGATTTAAACTCTGGAATATATAAGCCATATGCAACACCGAACAATATCCCGCAATATGTACACTCTAACTCTAACCATCCACCCAACATAATCAAGAACATCCCCCTGTCTATAAATAGGCGACTATCAGAAATCTCCTCAAATGCCACCGTGTTCAATGATGCTTCACAACCCTACCAAGAGGCACTAGAAAAAAGCGGTTATAAACACAAATTAGAATACAACGAACCAATAAGAAAGAAACCTGCTGAAACCAAGAAAAACAGAAACCGAAGTCGCAACGTAACCTGGTTTAACCCACCGTACTCAAAAAGCGTAGAAACCAACCTAGGCAAGCAATTTTTTCGAATTTTGGATGAAGAGTTCCCCCCTGAAAATAAACTACACAAAATATTCAACAGGAATACGGTAAAACTCAGCTACAGCTGTATGCCGAATGTAAACAACATAATTGACGCGCACAACAAATCAACATCTAATAAACAGACAAACACACCCCCGAAACCATGTAATTGCAGGATTAAGGACCAATGCCCAGTTGAAGGGAGATGCAAAGAAGAAGGGCTCATCTACCAGGCCACCGTCACAACCAGTGAACACAAAACCGAAACATACATCGGATTATGTGCTACAGACTTCAAAGCAAGGTTCTCCAACCATAAGTGTTCATTCACCCATAGCCACAAAAGGTACGACACAGAACTTAGCAAATATATTTGGTCACTTAAGGATAGAGATAGGGAATATGACATAAAATGGAAAATCCTAAAACATGCAAGACAATACAATAACACAACCAAACGCTGTAATCTATGTATTACGGAGAAATTCTATTTGATTTTCAAGCCACAAGAATGTACTCTCAATAAGAGATCCGAACTAATATCTTCTTGCAGACATTCAAAGAAGTTTTTGTTAAAACACAAAAAAAACTCCTATTGTTAAAAGAATATGTAAGCCACCTGATTAGTCCACCACAGCTGAGTGATTTTGTATAGTACGACACTGTCTGGACACTGTTATTCCCATTCAGTAACGTGTTTGCACCTGAAGAGTGTGGACCTTTTCCACACGAAACAAAGTTGTAGTGCGTGGAATGTGAGCGTAGAATGTAATTACGTTACAATCCGACTCCGCTTATTATTATTATATATATATATATCACTTTAAGTTTATGTTGCTATAATGTCACATTCCAAACTATTCATGAAGGAAAATCAATTACATCATGATATGAAATATATGAATATTCCACAATGCATATATCTGATGTAGACCACACATAGTAAAAAAATTATCAAAATGCACTACAAATTAATTTGCAAGATGTTACATAATATCTCCTAAATATGCTGAACCGTTCTGGGAAAGGCTTGCCTCCATAGACCACTATACGCAGGGCGTAATGTAAAGTAATGTCATCATTACATTCGGATAATAAAGGATCATTCAAATAATGCACTCTTTATTACCATAACAAAAGAGGAGGAACCTCACAGTCATGCACAAAGAGTACATCGTCAGAAATACAAAGATGGATGAATTTTCGTAAATATTATACGGCCAAACGTATAAATAAAGTTGTTCGCGAAATACCGGAAATGTGTAAGAGAAAAGAAGCTGTTAAAACATTAAAATGATTGTCAAAATATTGTGGCGAAGACATAAATATCGACGAACAAACCTCTGAATGCTTAAAACCAGGCACGTATGTCAAGCCATTTAACATTTAATTGGCGATATCAACAAATAATTGCAGATATCATCAAATAATTGCTGCGATTATTTGGTGATATCTGCAATTATTTGTTGATATTACCAATTCATTTGATGATATCATGAAATAATTGCTGATATCAAATAATTCAATTGGTTGTATCGACAAATCATATGCTGATATCATCAAATGTTTGATGATATCACCTATTGAAGCATATTTTAACTTTGAATTGAATTTGAATGCTGATATCAGCATTTGAATTGATGATATCTGTTAAACCGAATTGTTGATATCATCAATTCATTTGATGATATTATCAATGATTTGATGATTCTCATTTCCTTGTCACTTTATGTACCGGTAGTATGTAGCGCTATCTTCTAATTCAACGAAATGGCGGAAGACTTGCAAGTGCCGCATCGTATTTCTCTAATTCTATGACAAGATTGTTGAGTGAAAATACCAATTTAGTCGAGGCAACACGTTGTATGATCTATGCGTTAACCAACCTTGGCCGGATTGCTAATTATACCGAGCAAGGCACAGCATCATTGCCGCTTGGCCCGCTTCCGTGTACATCAGTAACGTTACTAATACTAGTGGTAGGCGTAACGCCGTTAGTGTTACTGTTACTATAGGCCTACCGTTATGAGAGTTGGCACTCTCTCCAGCATCAGTTGCACTTGCAACGTTAACGTTAGAAACGTCTAAATGTCTCAGAAACATCTGATGCATTTGTATATGGTTCCGGTTCGCGACTTCACCTTTTGGTGTATTCATTGTTTCTGTTTTGATCTAGGTGGACTTAGTGATATTGGTTATATTATAAGCTTTATAAGTTTCCATAACACTGGATATGTAGGCGGTAACGTATGTCTAGGCTTAGGTGCAGTGGGTTCCAACTTGTACTGAATAGATGGCGCAAGAAAGAAATAACATTGTAAACAGACGCGTTACATTGAATTAATTGTTGATATCAACAATTTAATTATTGATATCATCAAATGATTTGTTGAAATGTAAAAGATATGGAAATATGCCAAAATTATTGATATCACCAATTCATTTGTTGATATCTGTAATTCAATTATTGATGTCATCAAATAATTGCAGATATCAGCAAATATTTGTTGTTACCAACAAATAATTGCAGGTATCTGATGTCTTTGTTTGTCTTTGTTACATCGTAATGTATATATCTGAACGAGTCTTCAATAAATTGCTGTCTGTCAAGTGGGAAAAGTACATGCAAACGCATATACCGTTACTATCAACTGTGTACCCTCAAGTTAAAGTTAGCAAAGAAATCAACCATTTTCTTGTGGGCGCGACTAGTTATTCTCTCAATATTAAGATAGTAGTGAAGGTGGTTTACATAATTCCTTAAATAGTGCGTGGACACTACTGTCGTCACGAATTTCTACACACCTACCATCCATGACACTATTATTGTTAAGCCTAAGTAAACTGTGGCAAGGAATGAAAGAGAAAATAGTAGCAAGGAAGTATACGGACAGAGCTTATTATGTAAGGCAAAGAAAATGAAGGTTACAATTTATTCCAGGGAATGTCACTGAATATACGAATGAAAATTGAACTGTGTATATTTCAGAATGTCGAAAATAAACAATCCACGCAGCAATGTTAGACTTATGTTATATTCATATTGTGTTGTTATGGTAAGGTCTGTATTATCCATGGGTACAATATGTATTGTGCTCCTGGGCCTACGCCGTGACAAATAGCTACTTTGTAAGTTACAAATGAGTTAAAATATCACATCATACGTTTAATTTTTTTTCCATTTGAAGCTCGGAGGACACCCAACCCCATCAATCCCTCCTCCACAATCGGAAAATGCGCTTCGCTTTGTGCATTTAGCACGCCCATCCACCTCCTTTCAAACAAACTTTCAAAAGTATCGAGAACCCCGATGTTGCCTACAATTTTCTGTGTTGATCCAAGCTATAGGTCACCAATATACGCCTCGTAGATATATGGTGTGGAACGGAGAAGATAAAAATAACAAACAAATCGAAACTAACGGCCTCAGTTAGAGTATTTGTTAATGCCATTATAATAACATAATAAACAAAATCATAAAGTTTCATTTGTTTTGCCTACAATTTTTAACATAAACTTTAGGCATTCCCACGATGGTTAAGGCGATGATGTACGGTAAGTAGTTATGATATGTACATTTACCGTATAACTTATTTTACATTTAGCCCATGGGTTAATGATACAAAAGTGTGTAAATACTGGGGACATTTTAGCGTTTATTGGTTTGAAATTAACATTTGAGCTAACGGGAATGGACGGATTAAATTAATTTGAACCTTAAGTCAATCAGAATACGGCCACATCTGTTTTTTAGTCATCGGCTGGCTTTATAGTGTACTGTTATGTCGACTCGTTTGAAAGAATTAAGTCTTCTATATGAACCCAAATGAAACACCCCAAAATCTTACCAGACTGTTTCTCAAACACCATAATTATGCAGAAACATATTATATTATAACGTATATCGATCAAAACATCCAGCTCTCTTGAAAACGGCAAAAAAGGTTTGTGATTTCGTACGACAAGGGTACGACGCCATTTTTTGTACTATATATTAGCGGACCTTTGTGTATTGACTGCAGATATGCATGACCTAGTATCCATGTCAGTTATTGTATATAGGTAAGTAAACTGTGATGATGCATTAGAAGTTAGTATATCACATCTCGTCGCAATAACAATGTGAATGGTGCCAATAACAAGTGTGGTCTTAGCAACAGGTCGCACCTTCCCTCCTCAATGATGGGGTACTAGGAAATCCTGCAAAGAGTTTTTTTTACTGACCTGTTGCAATCCTGTTGAGCAGCCTTTTTGTTCTATAGATGGTGAGCACCTATACTTCGTTTGGTCCCATCCTCCAATATATGGTAATGAATGTCCAGTCATCGTGTTTATATCATACACCCTGACGTATTATGATGCTGGATCTTGCTGGTTTTAATGGCTATTGCAGAACCAAGTCAGCTAGGTTAGCTGAGCAGAGACAAATCACCCAGGAGTATATACGTCTGTCTGACCTACGTACAAGTTGGTGCTGATACAGAAGAGGAGACATTTTATTATTTTATCGTTTTAACCGTACGTTAGTTAGTTTGTCATTAACATTTCGTCGTTACTAACCAACTACTATAATTGATTAGGACTATGTTTACAAAAGTTTTATCCGTTATCCTTAAATCCATTTCTTCAAATATTTCTGGACTGTCCGATCAGAAGTTTTGTCAGTCATTGTCGTTGGCCAGACCCCGACGTATTGGTTATGCCAGGCAATTACTACAAATGTGTACATTCACGAAATACCAGGCACTTGAATTATATGCATGCTATAACAGGACGTGATACTCTTTCTGTCATTTATCAACTGGATTGGTGCAAAGCATTCACATGTGTGCACGAAGACAGGACAATGATCAGTTAGACACATTCGCAGAGGCTCAGAGTAAACAGATGATGCAAACAGGAGAATGTTGCATTCTCATGCTAAATTGATCTGGATGAATACCGGCACAATATTGCCCTAACTAGTGCGCCAAAGCAATACTCCTACCTACTTACCCAAGTTACCCCACAGTTTAACACTTGGTGGGGAAACCCTCTGCCTCCAATAAGTTGTGGATGGTTATCACAGTATGGAATTCTTGCCTTTTAGAGATATACAGTCCTTTTGCCCCGACAGTATTAATGTTTTGACTGATGCAGGAAACAACCTCATGAATTCGGTATTCTTTGTGACCTAGCATGTCAATGAGTAACATAATTTTAAATCATGCTTATCTACAAGAGGTTTTGAGGTTTTCATATTAATTGCAAGTTGGTGTAATTGGTGAAAAATTGTGATTGTATTTCGGAGAACAGTTTATTAAAAACATTAAAAAACACCTCATTTTTGTGGGTCACAATATGAATTAACAGGACATAATATCATGGTTACAAACATGTTTTAATAGGTATACTGGAGTGCATTGCTCTGGTGCGAAGAGAAGTTTAGTTGGTCATAATATTGGGACCCTATTTTCCTATATTCCTCCTGGCTGGAAACATATGGTTCGACACTTTTATTGTACTGAGAACTGGCTGTAGAAGTTTGATAAAATAAAAAAAGCCGAGCAATTTGGACGCCGTGTTGGGTTTAGATACTTAAAAGTTTGAAACCTTCTAAACAATGCTTCTATGCATTGGCTTCCTTGTGCTCTAAATTATTCAGGCACTTATTGTATAATTATTGCATTTGTGACCTGTCTGGTTGCAAAGATACGGCAATACTTGAAAATGACGGCCAATTTGGACGCCATTTTGGATCTTAGAGAAAGTTCAAGGAAGATTCATGGACTTTTGGTATGTTACGGTATATTTTACGCATATCTCTGGACCTAGTCTTATAAAGTCAGCTGACCAGCATACAAAAAGTACGGTTTCGGTTCGGTTTATCACTGCTCGCAAGTAGGACAACCACATTTTGTAGATATTGATATCGTAAAGTATATTTTGACAAGAATGGGATATTGGTTAAACAAATTTATGTAAATAAATATCGTTGGCTTGACGAAGGAGAATCTTTGTGCTACCAATCTTCTCTTTCGTTTTGAGGTGCGATATTTAAACAGACTTATTCCTATCAAACATTTTTTTTAAATTCAGACGGAGGTTACATTCAATCATGGCTCGTCTTCTACCACAGCTTATGATTACAGTTGTATTTTATATCTGTGATGCCCAGACTTTATTATATTCTTCAGGATTTTGTCAAACAGTAATGTATGTTAGTGATTCTCATACTACCGTAAGTATTTCTTGATTCGGTGGTAGAAAGCTCTTTGAAATTGGGCTGAACAGGAAAGTGATCGAGCTATACCTCATGCTATCACAGAACACGTAAATCGATCGCATGACTACACAATTAGGCAAGACGCGTTGTACTAACATAAAGTTAGTCAATTTTGCCTGATTAAATTAGTTGACTAATATGTCTATGGCTAGACTAATTTATGATTAGCCCAGCACGTTTGTCAAGCATACTCGATTAACCTAATATAAGAGATGGACCAGCACATGACTAGGGTCAAATCGGTGCTTCGTTTGATTTCCATTAAGTCCAGCCAATTCAGGTTAGTAGAACCAAATATATGGTTAGTCCAGCAAGCTTGACCAATAATGCTGGACTATCTCCTGAATAAGAAATCCTAGTTAAAAGTTTAGGTATATAAATCACATAATAAATATTATTTCTATTGATATCCTGATAAACTCCGATCCTCATATTTAAGAGAGGGTGAAGACTTAAAAGTAGTTTTCCTATTGTCAATTAAGCTAAACTGCGTGCATTTTATAGAAAATTACATACCCGTCATTTCAATTACCTATGGTGCAGCCATATTCATTTAGTTTAGGTTATGTTAGACGTAAACATTTACTTAAAAACTACGTTACTTATCGATATCTATAAATGTAACCGTGTGTCTTAAACTACGTTAGTTATCGGTATTTGTACTTTTTTGTCCAAAAATAAAACTTCCGTGATGATATCTTTATCACCAGCTATCACCAACTTTTTTGTAATTATGAAACAGATTGTCTGAGCTACAAACGCACTAAATGGTGGGATATGCGCATATGTGCATACTGAATGTTGTTACTATATTGTGCATTATTTGTACACTTGAGTTGACTTCATTGTGTACGTTCCATGTGCGTATATAAACGCGGCGACTTAACAGAATTAGTTAATTAGTTAAAGTTAGTGAAGCGTTGAATTATTAGTCTAGCATCAACGTAGTTTAGTACAGCGGTTATATATTTATTAGAATAAAGCTAAGTATGTATACTCAGACGCCTGTAAGAGTTTATTATTATTGAATAGTACAATTTGAATGTCTTTTTTCAATAATATGTCTTATATACCGAAAACATGTTTGCTCGATTTGATTGTAAATTTATTTTTAATATTTCGTATGTCATGGATAGTTGCTGTAGTAGCGTAAGGGAGAATATTGGCTAAATGGTGTTTCTGGAGTCCATACATTATTTGTAGTATTTATGTTTTCTGTACTGCTTTGTAGATGTATCGCAGCAGACGCAACGGTGACGTTCCCTGGCCCATCTTTCTTAAAATTGGTAATGAAGTTACGATAAGATGTCAACGCAATGCTGCGCTATATACAAATTGCTCTAATACACACCGTAAGTCAAACGTTCCTATATGGACCACATCACATCATATATGATAAGAATATGATATAACACGTGACATGGCTTTCCTCTACTTATCAAGGCGTTAATGATTTTCGGAGGATATTATTGTTAGCATATGTTTCGTTGATAATATTTACCTATCACTCTAAAAAATATCTGGTAAAATTAACCAAGATCCTGGTGCGCATAGTAACGCCCACACAATTCTGGTGAACATTTACCAAATCTACCCTGGTTATTTTGACCAGGATTGTGGTGAAATGTACCACAATTATGTTATATTTTACAAGAATCCTGGTCAAATCAACCAGGATTGCCTGGTCAATTTCACCATATTTGTGTGGGTGCTATGCGCACCAGAATCCTGGTGAAATTTCACCAGATGTTGTTTAGAGTGCACGTAACTGTTTTCTCCTATTGAAATAATTTGTTGACAAAGTATTTCAAAATGTCGGAATTTTTCCAGGAAATGAACAGGAAATGGAATTTAGAAAGTTGCTAAATTTATGACCACGGGATTGTTGATAATAATATTGAAGTTATGTATCGAACATTGATTTCATGATATCATAACTTTGAAACGTCAAAAACATCTTGTTATATTTTTCCACAGATGATGTGCGGTCATGAAACAAATTCCTATATAATGCACAATAAATATCCACCGTCTAAGTACAGGTAACGATCTTGAATGTTCTACAAATTAATATTATTTAGTCTATAATCACATGCCAACTTAAAGCGATATCTCGTACATATTCATATGCTTATATTTCCTGACATTGTCATATATCGTTTGTTATGTTTTTTGGTAAGCTATCATATCCTACAGAAACACTGAAGTGCAAAACTTTTACTTTATAAGCCTTAAAGGAAAAACAAACCCTCAAACTATTTTTTTAATGTTAGATAGAAAAACAAACATTACATAATCTTGTTCCGTTTTCATCTTGTTTTCGTTTAATCCGTTGACCTGGGGTGCTGCCATTTAATGAAATTTCTATAATGTTACAGAGCTACTGTGTAGTGGAATAATTCCTTATGTTTTTTTATTATAATTGACTTCAAGATTATTGGCGATAGGTACAATATTTTTAATTGAATTTAATTTTTGGGGCATGCTTTATATTCTTATTCTCAAATTTTATATTGCTTAAATTCACACTTTCACTTTTTCTTAACTTCACACTTTATATTTCGTAAACTTCACACATTTACTTTTTCGTAAATTCACATCTTTGCTTCTTCTTTAAAATTCACACTTTCACTCTTCGCTAAATTCACACAAAACCGTTGTTTTCATTGCTCTTAAGTGCACTTTTATTTTACTTTACATTCACACTTTTTCTTAAAATTGCACTTTTACTGAATGATTCACGCTTCACTGTATTTAATATTTACAATTTAGCTTCTTAACTTTACTTTTAAGTCTTAAATTCACTTTTAAAGTTTCCTTAAATTCACACAAATATTTTCTCTTATATTCCAACTTTATGTTTCTCAACGTTCCACAAAACTATCCTAAATTGTTTTTTGGTCTGTAATCACATACACGTAACACACATTTGCATAAACATAACATAAAGTACCGTACCGTATGGGGTTAAGAAACATAAATTGTGAATTTGTGAAATTCTGAATTATAAGAAATCTAGAACATGAATTTAAGCAAACATAAGTGTGAGTTTAAGTACTATAAAGTGTGAAAACATAATGTGTGAATTTAAGTACGGTAGTTAAAGTGTGAATTTAAAGAAAGCTTTTAGCATAAAGTGAAAATGTGAATATAAGATTAAATGAAAGCTGTTTGATACTTCAGTGTTTTTGTAATAACTGGAAAGATCCTCTTGCTACGTGTTCTGTCCCAACTGTTTCATTGGCTTCTTAACATTCATACATTCAACATTTAGTATATGAATATAGACATGTTGTCATTCAAGGACTGCAGTAAGTAAGCAACGTTTTCTTTTATCCGTTTCCAATTCGGAATATGCGTAATCACAGCAGTAGGATAAGTTTACGACAATGATGAGTTTTAGACAGCTGATCGTTTCTTCTTGACTGAAGTAGTGTCACTGCACTGTGACATGATTCGTGCTTATCCATATCCACCGGGAAGGTCATCTATTATAAAACAATATATACAGCCAGACGACTTCAAACCTTTCCATCAGGATTCTGCCATTTTCTCAGATCCGTTACTTGGGTATTTTTCTCATATTTTTTACCATATTTTAACACAAAGTATGTCACAAATGATAAATGGTCAGGTATATATACACTAGATGAAGACCAAGGTTATATTTGTTATGAGATCGAATGTTACAGTGGAAACCATTAAATTATGGTACAACAACTAATACAAAATCTGCAATTCTTGAGTGAAGATGACTCTACACGCTACACCGGTGAATTATCTCCTGGATCAAGAACATGGACCTCTAAAATAAGACCGTCAGACCTGTTGAAAATAAAAGTCATACAGTGTCCTTGAAACCTCTAACAGGTGTACACCAACGCAGTTTAATTCTCAGGTTGTCTTACCATGATGAAATATGATATTCTACCTATGCTTTTCATCTAAGTTACTTTAAGCAAACTCTATAGCCTAAATTCTAAACTTTGTCACTATAATTCGTTTCAATTTCACCAAAAATCCTGGTGTAGAAGTAGTGCACGTGGAACCTCTAACAGGTGTACACAAACGCAGTTTAATTCTCAGGTTGTCTTACCATGATGGAATTTGATATTCTACCTATACGATTTTCATCTAAATTATTTTAATCAAACTCTACAGCCTAAATTCGAAACTTTGTCACTAAAATTCGTTTCAATTTCACCAAAAATCCTGTTGAGAAGTAGTGCCCGTGGAATTATGCATCCAAATGCCATCTTCCTATACTCGGGTCTCGAAGATCCACACACTTATTGATGGTTATTCTGATTTCCTGTGGCCCCAACTTTCCGGAAACTATACAAGTTTCGTAGGCCATTGAAAGGTTATATATTGTGATTCTGTGATATTGTTTATTAGGACGAGAATCGGACATTTATGATCATCAATCGTGAGTTCAACAGTCCTTCCTAAAAAAATCTTGACCAAAACACCGTTACGAATTTTATGGACGCTTTTATGTAGGACCAGATCAATAAGGGCAAATTCTTTGATTAGAAACAAATCTATATACGAGCTGCTATTGCATTTGGTAAGGTCTATAATTTATAAAGACCTGACGTTGTTATTTTCAGATTCTTATAACTTCAATTTAAACAAATTGTGTTTTCTTAAGGTAGAAGTTTGCAAATTTTGATAAATAAGAAAACTGTAAATAATGATGTTTCTGTCATTTCCTGACGATTTATTGTAATAAATGATTAACATTTCTTGACATATGTTCCTTATAGGGTTTTAACATCGCTTCGTAACATGGAGAGTTTTGCTGCTGCGTTCCAGTGTCCTCTCGGTTCTTCAATGAATCCCAGGAATAAGTGCAAAATATGGAATCAGCCATCGGATTGAACAGACAATTCGTCGTTCGCATGAATAATATTTGATGAGTTTATAGTAATAATGAATGTAGTAATGACAATAATATGAATGCGCTTAGCTTTTACGTTACGTGTGTTCAGAGACGTTTAGATGATAACATGATAAGCCAGTGAAACATCGAAAGAAAGAAGAACTGCTTGGATGCCTGCATGCTTAAATCGAGTTGTCGTTGTCCACGAGCGGTTCGTCAATGAAGCCCAGGAATATGTGCAAATTATAGAATCAGCCATCGAACTGAACCGACAATTCGTCGTTCGCATGAATTATAATTGTTACCTTTATAAATTAAATTCATAAATACCTTTAGAGGTTTCCTGCATTCTGATTGGCTGAGAGCACTTGCTCACCAGTCTTAAATGAGCTTTAAGACTGGCATAAACTTGGTTGGGAGAAATGATATTTTGATCATTGTAGCAGATTGATTGAGGGTGTTGTCATGGTAACTGTATGCAATAGAAGAAATATCCATGATTACTGACTGTGTTACATACAAATTCTGGTAAATACTACAGTGGGATCAACCAAAACACACTAACCTAATTATAAACTGTCAACCCTACGCCTGTTGCATTAAATAATAACAAATATACTTAACTTCCAATACTTTCCGGAGGCTGTAATTTCATAAGCTA
>JAODAF010642898.1:3145-20506 GCA_027574765.1 Molpadia intermedia
AAAGGAAGAACTAGAAAAGGAAGAACCTGTACAAAAACATATACCCTGTGCAAATATGTAGGCAATGACTGAAAAAAACTAGAAAAGGAAGAACTAGAAAAGGAAGAACCTGTACAAAACCATAGGCCCTGTACAAAACGTATGTGAAAAAACTAGAAAAGGAAGAACTAGAAAAGGAAGAACCTGTACAAAAACATATACCCTGTGCAAATATGTAGGCAATGACTGAAAAAACTAGAAAAGGAAGAACTAGAAAAGGAAGAACCTGTACAAAACCATAGGCCCTGTACAAAACATATGTGAAAAAACTAGAAAAGGAAGAACTAGAAAAGAAAGAACCTGTACAAAAACATATACATGTACCCTGTGCAAGTATGTAGGCAATGGTTGAAAAAACTAGAAAAGGAAGACCCTGTACAAAAACATATACCCTGTGCAAATATGTAGGCAATGACTGAAAAAACTAGAAAAGGAAGAACTAGAAAAGAAGTAACCTGTACAAACACATAGGCCCAGTACAAAACGTATGTGCCTTCAATATGCATAGGCCTACATATATTCAAATTAATGCTACCATATATTCGATACCATATATTCGATTTCATAGCATATATTTGATTTAATACTACCATAAATTTGATTCAATGCTATCACTCAAAACATACCCTCGTCATTCATGTGCTGGACTAGACCATATCTAGTCAGGCGGGTGAATTAGTCAGAGAGAAATGACCAACGAAAATGTTTTTCTTAGTCAGGGAAACTAGTCAGGAGTTGCAATGTCATGGGTGAGCTTGCTCGACTAGTTTATGGAGCAGGACGAGAGCGAAATTTGCTCCTGACTAGTTTTCTGAATCACCAACAGAACTGGACGAGTTTACTCCATGGTGTTCAACTAGTCCAGAAAACTGATCATCAACACCATTCTCATGCAAATGACATTTTTTGGCGCTAAATATACAATTCGAGCGCCTGACTCTGCACTGGAGCTCAGGTAAACCCGCCAATTGTTTCCACTTACATGGAAAATTGTATAAAAGATATAGGCTAGACTAGGAATGCAATATCAGTCTCGAAACACTCGATGAATAAAACAATGACAATTTACTTGAAAGCTTCAGCTAGGCGTGAGAAATTCAGAAGATTTTCATTCACTCATGAATGATTATCTGATATGGTCATCGAATTCAATGTTGTTTCGGGATATTGCAGTAGATGTCTTCGCAGATTAGTTTCAAGAATGTGGAAACATTTTTAAACACGTTGATATCGTCGACGTGTCGTTTCGACAGTGCCCCTGATAGCAAGCCGACAGCGGGCCGGCGGCGGCTAAGCAGCGGCATGTCGGCAGCGGCACGTGGGAGCACGCCGATGGTGGGCCACCGCCGGCTAAGAAGCGGCATATCGGCAGCGGTAATGTGTAGGCATGCCGATGGCGGGCCACCGTCGGCTAAGAAGCGGCAACGGCGGCTCGTCGTCGTTTGCCGATGGCGGTCCGCTAGAGGCCGGACAGACAAATTTCGGCTCACCGGCGTTGCCGATGGTGGGCCGCCATCGGGCCGCCGTAGGCTTGCTATCAGGGTGCTAGTGCAGGGATCCTTCAGTCTCATTGTTGTCTTTTTCTCACAGATAAACAGAAAACAAAGAGTTAGGCTAAATGATAATTAGGCATGAGTAGTAAGTTATTTAGGTACAATTGCAGAATTTTTACTTACGTAGACTTGCAGAATACCCCGCCCCTCTACTTCCCTACTGTGATTCCGGAGGCGCAGTCACGACGCCTCCACCAAATTAAGGTAACTCCAGTCAGAAAACATTATTCGGTCTGGATTATGACGTCACTATCACATGTTATTATCTATTCACTGCGACGATGCCTCCGCGCCTCCAATAAGAAAGGGAACCACAGTTCATGAATCATTATTCGATCTGGATTATGATGTCACTATTACGTGTTATTATCCATTCACTGCGACGACGCCTCAGCGCCTCCACCAAAAAAGTGTAACGGGGTTGATTTATCACCCCCCTATAAAAATTTAACTATGAAGTATTTGTTATTATTAGAGGGCGCGCGACGATAATAAATTTCTTTCCACTGTAATTGTATACGAAATTGAGACCGAGAGCAGATTGAGTGACGATAATAAATTTGTTGCTGTATAACGCCTAACGACAAATCTCAACGTTATCGCTCTCTCCTACTTTACAGGAGTATAGGATCCTGGCCACCCTGTTACAAAAGGAAATCCCAGTCCATGGAGGAAGGACTATCACTGTGTCTTGTATTGTTACTGTACTTAGTTCTCAAAAAATATTTACGAAGTTTAACTTAGGAGGACTGTCCTTTAAACCAGGATTCCACTGAGACTCCCAAGTTTTTTAGAAGGTGGCTTTCCGATGGGGCGGGGTATTCGGCAATTATTCTGTTATTTATTCGCATATGCTATTATTATAGCCTAAATTAATACAGTGCCAGTGGTTACTACTAACTTAGGCCTCCTCCGCATCTATTTTTGTTGACACAATTCTAGGCCTAGGCTAGTCAATGCGGTTTGTCCTATTGGTTTGTACGTAGGCCTATGTTCCATTGACTCATTGTGGACATTTGCCCATTGACTCAAGTACATGCGACGGCGATCACATACTGCATAGCCGCAGTGTGTAACTGAATCAGACTTCAGGGCCTGAACCAACTCCACCCCACTTTATAGGGCCTAGGCCTTCTGAGGCGACAATTATAATCAGGGGACATACTCCCGTTCAGCCCCATAAGTTCATTGGCCATTATTTTATAAATGATTGATACAAAAGTTTGAAAAATTTCAACATTGGCTTATGAACGATCATCGCAACAAACAATTCAAAAGGTTTTTCCATATTTTAAAAATACAACATTTTCCCGAAATTTGAATATGTCCATGTCAACTAGAAAATGTCTAGCCTCACTTCAATACAAGCAAATATTTCTTTATTGGAAGACTTTCACCGAACACTGAAGTAATTCTAATCTTTCTACTTCTTCACCAATGAAGTTTACAGATTTGAATCCGAATTCATGTGCTCTGTTGCAAAATAAGGCTTTCATTACCCGAACGAAATTGTGACCCTTCGCAGAAGACTTCACACAGCTCGACTTAGTCACATAAAATGGTTCGAATTTTTGCTAAAACTCACATAACTCACATCTAAACTGATTTGCCTTGACTGCATGAGGATAACGAATTTCTGAAGGTGGTATGCCCGGAATTTAAAATTGTTTTCGATTTCCTATTATTTTGTGGAGGAATTAGGAGCTTAGATGAACGAAATTCGGACCAACCATGTTACTATATTCCCCATGATGAGAACGTGGACCCTATTTTCCTGGGGAGTAGGGCGGGGGGTCATCTGGAGCCGACAGGGGTCAAACTCTGAAGTCCATCATGCCTGGGCCAATCAAATATTTTGGTTACTACTACTTTTTCCATGTAAAAAGGCCTATAATGGTATTAGCCTTCAATTGGGTCATTTATTTAGGACTAGCCTAGACAAACATTACTTTTGAAATGATTCATTTTTCAATAAACCTACGCCTAGCATAACCTAAAATTAGGGCTCTGGGCCTTGGAATTGGATCAGACTGAAAGCTTTGTTCTAGCTTTATGCAAACTAAACTAAGTCATTGGCCTAGCTCCAGGATGGAAAATAAACGGACTAGTTTACTGAGATATCAGTCGTTCCAACATCTTCCAGTTGATTCGAAGAATTTTTAACAGCTCGAATGTCTCGGAAAATAGTGTGTAAAAATCATTGAAATGTTTTTGTGAACTAAAACTTGTTAGGCATAGACAAGGTTTGAAGGCCAACTAGCTATTTTTTCTCCAAAAGTACCTCCTACATGATCAAGAGCCATGGGATATATTGCATGACTCGGGGGCTGTTCCCTGTGAGCTTGGCATATTGGAAATTTTGTATTCATATCAGAAAACAAGCAGACATGGGCCTATCAGCACTTAGTATCGTCGTGATGCATGTTGCTTATCCTACTCTAGCCTATGTCTTGCTCGTCTGAATTACTAGCCCATAGCCTAGTGCTACCATTGAACCTGTCAGTGAACCTGGGTTTACATTTGAAACAACCATACACGGGCTATTTCTCAGAAAAATAGCTACTGATTCACAAGATTCTATCAAGAGACAGGGAATATTAATGGGATTCTTTGTGTTGCCGCTAACAACAATTTGAATATTTTAGTTCCAGGCGAGCCGTTGGAGAAATTTCAATTTCACGCAGTCCGCATTGTCCGAGATCTGATCTAGTTCTTAAAGATATAATAGCAGGCCTATGCTTGCAAATCAAATAATGTCATGTAGTTCTTATGCATACAACCCGCCATACATTCAGTATATGCCTAGCCTAGCATGAACATAGACTTGCTTCAGGTCATTTCAAAGCAACTTTACGCCACCTGAAATTCTCTTGAAATGACAAAAGCTCTAATATGAGTTGATCAGAATTGATTTTTTTTCAATTTGGATAAAAAATTGACAAAATGTTCGCAAGAAATTCAAGAAAAGATAAAGTTCGCAAAAAAGCAAGCAAAATGCGAAAACCCCCACCTCCACCATGAGAATCCGCTGAAATTTTCGCTAAAAAACTTGCTACAAATATTTAGATTGGGAATTTCTGGCTAAAATTTCTTCGCTAAAAAAATGTTGCATGCAGACGCAATCTATACCGTATATGCACAATTATCCATAGTTTCCTCCAACGAAATCCTAAAAAATCCTCAGATGAGTCTGAGATGTGTTTGATAAATCATCATGACTCTAATGCACACACACACACATCACACATGCACGAACGCACACACAAAATCTTTTTCTGGTTACCCGCTTATTGGACCCTGGCACCTATGGACACTTTACCATAGGGTTCCCCTTAATGGTTGCTGCTCATCAACCCATGCCATTACCATGGCAACCATTGGTGACAGGCAACAGTGTTTATAGGTCTAACAGTAAATCAACTACAATATTCCCCCCCCCCCTTGGGAGGGATGAGATCCAAATGCTTTGATTTTGCGCTTGTTTTTGTTTTTTCGTGAGTGTGGTAAACTGTCAATCGTGTGCAAATGCATAGGCGAAACTCATGCGAACCAAAGATTTGTCCCGTGTTCCTTGTTTTTCGACGTATGTGCGCCGCGTAAGGCTTCAGGCCATACCAAGCAATGTACAATACCACGTTTACATGCATTAGATACCCCTTAGCTAAACCCCGTACCCTAACAAATGCCCCCCCCCCCTCCTTCTTATACCTGTGGTCTGTGGATGCATGTCTCAAGTGCCAAGAATCTTAGCTCCCATCCATAAATTCCAAAATCAGTGCAAACATCGGTGCTTTAGGGTCACTCCATGCCGAATCAACCAGGAATTTTGATCAAGTTTCATGAGAAACGGCAAAAATGCAATCTTTTCGGCTCCCCCTAATAAGTAAGATGTACGCTAACGAACTTTCAGATACTAAAGCGATACATTCCAAATTGAAACGTATGAAAAATCTTATCAAACGTGTCCGGCTTTACCCTACAGAACAGCTAATTCACGTGTCTGATTCACGTGTCTGTTATACTATGGTTACACCATATACGAAAAATAATATGAGCTTACTCCTTAAGTCTACAACGCCTGTTTGGAATCTTGGAAGTAGTGAAACTTAGGACCTGTGAACCTGTTGTGTACTGTACAGTGGTCAATCTTGATTTAGTTTGTTTCCACCTCATTTGCAGGTCTTGGATCGAGATGAGAGAAGGCTTTACTTCAAAGAAGTGGCACTCCTGAATGAGCTAAATCATCCTAACATCGTGGAGTTCCATGCAATCTGCTGCAAACCATTTGCCATGATGTTGGCATACGTTTATTTCGATTTCCAGCCATTTGGCGAAGATGTTCAAGTTAGCTCTCTCGGTGACTTCTTACTGAAGATTGACGAGTTGGACGGTTGCAAAGGATTTCATGATGTAGTGGTCCACGCTGGAAAGGAAATCATCCAGGGACTTTCTTACTTGCATTCGAATGGAGTAGCCCACAGGGACCTGAAACCTCCGAACATTTTAGTCAGCAACCAACATTACATCGACTTGGCCAACAAAGATGAAGTAACACGGCAGTATCGTTCTAGACCAATTGTTTGTAAACTCACTGATTTTGGAGAGAGCCGTTCCCAGTTCATTCAAACGCAGACATTGATGGTTTCTAAAACCACTACCATCGAGAGAGGAACAACACTATATATGGCTCCCGAAATCCTTGTCAACGATATGATTGTATCGGAAGTTTCGATCGACGATCTATTCCTCGTGGACGTTTGGGCCCTGGGCATGATTTTCTTCTCCATGGTTAATCCCAGCCTTAAATATCCGTTTCATTCGGAGCGGGAGTTAAAACCACTGACGAATTGAAAGTACTCCAGACAGAAAATATGAAATAGAACAGGCCACAGTCTGGCTCGTGTTAGAGGAATTGTACAAAGGCTTCGTTAACTTTGAACGACATGGTCGACTATCCCTGGAAGATGCTGCAGAGATCTTGACGAAAGGCATGGGTGGCTCAGAGAACATCGATGCCGTGCATCTGCAAATAAGCCAATCCACAGCCGTAGAACAGTTTGACCACAGTATTGCGCTTCATTTGAAGAACAATCAGAATGCAGATTCAAAGCAGGTTAAGTCAGTTCCAAATGATGGGACAAATGCTTGTGCTTTCCTTTCAGTCAAGATCGCAGATACGTTATTATCTGGCTGCACAGCGGATCAGGACATTCTAGCAGGTTTAGTGGAGGACATTATTTTGGATTTGCCTGCGAAAATAAATGCCCACAGAGATATCAGCAGGATGTATGATCCCATAGAAGCATACACAGTTCTTGGTCAACAGAAACTTTTGAGAAGTTATTATGATTTCTCCGAGGAGATGCTCTCCCCAGATCCAGTATTTTCCTATCAAGGTAGATATAAACTTCACACAAAGCTCTGTAGTCTGGGGAAAATGACTTTGTTGCTATTTATGTGAGTAATCCTTTAGTTTTAACCATTGGCTCACAAGACGATCACCCATTCATCGTCGATACGCATCCGGTCTCACCGTCCACTGGGAATAGCAGAGGTCTCGTATTGATGGGGAAAGACAATTCTTCTGCTGTATGGAAGTCTCTTTGTGTATGGTTATGGAAGCGTCTAAGTGATGGGGGCGTCAAGTTAGACGAGTTACAATCATTAGCAGTTATGACGCCACAGCCAAGGTAAGTTGAATATTTGTTTATGAACAATACTGTTTGAGTGCACCAGATTTGCTGGATTTTAGTGTCCCTATATTTCTCTCCTCTTACCTTAAATTTATTGCTGATTCACATTTCTTCCCTCTCCAACCACTCTCAGCACTTCCTCGTTACTCTGCTTCTCTGCTGTATTGTCCACGTCTGAACCATATATCACAACAAAATCTTTTCGTCAAACTTTTCCTCAGACTCGGTTCCAGTTTGTCATTACCCTTCACTAAAAAAGGATTCTTTTTCCATAGCTATTCTAGTTATAATTTCTTCATACCAATCTCCATTCTCAGTTTATATCCTTACATTCAGAGGAGGCCCATCTCGTCTTGAAATCATCATCACCTTTGGGTGGTATAGATGAAAGTTATATACATACCCAAACTGCTTTATAAATATTTAATTTAATATATGCTTTATTTAATATATGCTTTATTTAATATATGCTTTATAAATATTTAATGTCTTTTTTTTGGTCTAATCAGGAAGCCACCCATGGAAGATGTCGGTGAAGACATGGTTGGTGTTAAACGTCACAAAGTGGGCCAAAGTTCAAGTCCAGTAGCAGTCAGTGAGCATGGTAGGACACCGGCAGAAAGGTCGAGTGTGGAAACCGTGGATGTTACTTTTACTGGGAGTTCTTATGATGAGGATCTCCAAGAAGTAATCATTTCAGATGATCCTGACGATTTGGAAGTGGGCGATCAAAATGAAGATACCAGCCGTTGTATGACAGGAGAAGAGCCTCAGAGAGATGAGGAACCTAATCAGGTATGGTCATTTTCAGAGTAAAGTAAATATGGGTGTACGAGCTCTCAAAAGTTGTTTAGGAGATCATGATTTTATTCGATTTCTAGTAACAAAAATGCTAATTAAATGCTGATTGACAACATTCGCACATTCAGTCCGGATCACCATCTCTCAAACTGTAGCTATAATGATGGATATATAAATATATCAGTCAATCATTATTTGAGGGGCTGCTTCTAAATATTATCCCATGTGCTTGTTGGGAACAACAAGCACATGGGATAATATTAGAATGTTTGAACATCTGCATGGAAATGGTCGTGGCTGAAGACTAAAATCAGTTGTTCAGTTACATTCCGGATTGGGCCGTGTGAATATTCATCAATATTGATATAGGGTGAAACCCATCTGGCGGAATTATATCAGCGTATAGACGCATAGTCGACTGACCAGAATCAACCAATCACGTCGGGAAACTACCTCCAAATATGAATGAACATCTGTTCATGTAATGACATATTTGATGTCTGACAGCAAACTACAAGACCCTCAGCGTATAACTTCATTATTTTAAAATTCAAATTGTTTGTTTCTAAAAGTTTCATCTCTCTTTACTAGTGACAGAGAGATCGTCGTGGGATTGTCACGAAGCAGTCACCAGGCCCAACTGGAGCTGCTAGCTTTATTGACCCTGTTCCAGGGATTGCTAGGTTTGGAGGTCTACGTGCGACACCGGGGTTGCCAAGAGACAGGGATCCAGCTAGCGGTAATGTTACAGATAGAAGAGATAGGGTAGAAGATGGCCTAGATGGGAGCCCTTGTTCCAAAGAAGAATTAAGGGTAAGAGTAAACAGGTCACGTTTATCTGCAATTGTAGATGACAGGCATATCCCTTACTGAAATTCCATATACAGTCCAGATATAAAATTCAGATATGGCGTGCAATATATGGTCCAGATATAGATTCCAGATCTGGCCAGATAAAAAATTGGCCAGTTATAGCCAGATAAAAAAGTTTTATCTGGCCCATATGAATTTTTACCTGGTCCATATAAAGCTCTGATAGAATGTTATATCTGGCTCATATAAAGTTGTACCTGGACATTTAAAGTCTTTATTCAGCCAGATATAGCTTGATATAATCCCATATATGGCTTCTCGGTAAGGGATGGCCTAGCAGCTGTGTAAACATGCTCACAGATTCAGCCACATCTGATGCCAAGGATGGATCCTTCGTTCCATTTAAGTCACTTGGGCACTGGATGCAGTTCTGGTAAGGAATTAATTTTGATAGTCCTTCCAAGCAACTTACACTCAGAAAAGGCTGCCTAGAGTTATTTCTGAGAAGGATCATGGAATGGACTCACCATGGACTCACCATAAACATCTCACTTGGTAGCAGGTCTTCCTGATATTACCCTATTATTCCGAGAACTGACACGTATATGTTGCGACTGCCATTTATGGCTATATCTGTCCAGTTTGTGTTTGCTAAACCATCGCTATTCTGTGGGAAGTGTACAACTACTCATAGACAAAGAATAGGTACGATAAATGACAAGTATAATTACTAACATTGTTAGATCACTTATATTTCCGGAATTTTAACACTCCAGTCAGGCCAGTGTTGGGAACGAGCACCCGGGACAATATTTCGATCTGTGATCATCTACATGGACAATGGTTCTGGCTACATACCAAAATGAGTAATTCAGTGTACATGCTTGGTCGGCTGTATGGATAATCACTATCGTTGATATATTGTGGAAGCCATCTGGCCGTAACTATGTTGACGTATAGAGGCATAGTCAGCTGACCCGAATCAACCAATCACGTCGGAGAACTATCTACAACTCAGAGTATGAATAAACATCTGTTCATGTGATGACATATTTGATGACTGGCAGCAAACTACAAGACCATTAGCTTATAACTTCATTATTTTCAAATTTAAATTGATTGTTTCTAAATGTTTTATCTCTATTTTCTGATGACAGAGAGATCATCGTGGGATTGGATCGAAGTGGTCACCAGGCCCAACTGGAGCTGCTAACTTTATTGGCACTGTAGGACGTGACAACCCACCAGGGATTGCTAGTTCTGGAGGTCTACGTGCGACACAGGGGTTGCCAAGAGACAGGGATCCAGCTAGCGGTAATGTTACAGATGGAAGTGATAGAGTAGAAGATGACCTAGATGGGAGCCCGGGTTTCAAAGAAGAATTGAGGGTAAGAGTAAACGAGTCACTTTTTCTGTAATTGTAGATGCCAGGCATATGGCCTAGCAACTGTGTAAACATGCTCACAGAGTCAGCCACATTTCGGATGCCAAGGATGAATCCTACATCATCCTACATCATTCATCCTCGTCCCTAATTGTAGAGAGATTCCATTAAGTCACTTGGGTACTGGATGCAGTTCTGGTAAGGAATTGATTTTGATAGTCCTTACAACTGACAACTTCCAACTTACACTCAGAAAGGGCTGCCTAGAGTTATTTCTGAGAAGGATCATGGAATGGACTCACCATAACCATCATACCACTCACTTGGTAGCAGGTCTTCCTGATATTACCCTATTATTCCGAGAACTGACACGTATATGTTGCGGCTGCCATTTAGGCGTGTCGCTGGGTCAAAATGTGAATATGATACACCCAAAGTGCGGAACACGTACACTATTATTACGGTATATCTATTCGCGATAACTGCACAACGCAAGTGTTTGCAAAAATGAAACCTGGCATACAGGTTGCTCATATTGCGAAGAAGAAAACCTTTCGTTTTGGGTGCTGCTCCAAGGTCGTTTGAGGTCAACAGAGGTCAAACACTGAAAACCTCAAACTAAATTGCCTTTGCACAAATCTGTTGTTGATTGAGGCCATTTTTCTCTCACTCTTGCACTTTTGAAGCTGTGGCAATTTGCCTGTGAGGAGGGATGAGATTCATGTGGGGTGGGAGTTGGGAACTGGATGAGGGATGTTTTTCGTGGCAACTTTGTTGAATAAATTTGATGTCCCAGATTTGTCGCAAAGTGAAGGCTTGGGTCCTGGGATGCTTGTGTGTATATACCAACTTAATGTACCCATGTAAGCAATTATATACCAGAATCATATGTATCGGGGTTGAACAATCCTTAATAATGTTGCCTTAGACTGCACGCTGGATGTTGTTGTGAGCGAAAAAATCATCAGGTGCAAAAAATACAAGGAATCACACAGCACAGTTGCTGTCTTGTTTGTTCTCAAATGACCTTGAACGACAATTGATGGAGTTTTATGTACTCTAGATAAGTAAGCTATAGGCCAAATATAGATTTCGTGAAGTTCATCGTTCTCCAGATATGGGCTCATCTACTCCACGTGAAGAAGCTACGTGCTAACTGCTAAATGTGAAGTTTGTGACGTTTGACGTTTTCCCGATTATAAGCCAGTGTCACAGACACACATACCCACACAACATACATACATTGCGTGACCGCATAGATTCCTTCTTGCAAGGAATCAAAAAGTGTGTACCAAGCGTTTGATACACAGACACAGAATGCAGCCTAATAATATGGTTCTTGTACCCTATATGGACAACCTACAAGTATCGACATTTGTGTTTTGCCATTATCGTGTTTACAAGCAGCATCACCCACATACACACATCAGCGTGACGGCATACAATTATTTCGCGGTTTGCAAGAAATTGATTGTTAGCAGTTCCACAATCGACATTTGCCTTCCTGAATATCTTACACTCTCTTAATTCCCTCCTCAGACAAATGTTCCATCAACACCTTCATATTACAACAACGACAAGAACTTGCCCATCTTCGAAGTTGGTAGACAGTACATATACTCGATGAAGGACGCCGTGAAGATTCTTCTGACCAAACAATCGGAACAGAAATTGTGTTGCAAAATGCCGCTGATGGCAAGGAAGAACATTTCCTTTCTGATGAATTTATCACACTTCCAGTATTGGGAGGATGTTAAACATGATATGAATGGTGTGTATCCTCAATTTCTTCGTTCTTGTACATGGTCAGTAGAAGTAGATTCGGGCAATGAAGTGGTTGAAGTCGTGCAGAAGAAAATCAAACTATCAAACAACAAAACGTTTCATATTTACAACAATTCTAGAATGAATATGGTAGGATTATGTCGCTCTATCTTCTTGTTGCGGGGTAGTGACGGGGAAATTGTAAATTCTACATGCCTGCTTCAGTACACCACATCCGGAAAAGGTACCTCTGTGAAGTTTCTTTCAATGTTCCATCACATGGCAATAGAAAGAAAAGGGGGAAGCCATTCTACCCGATCAAGAAGAGCACACTATGGAATTAATGAAGAAAGAGTTGAAATCTGAACCAGCAGCCATTGCCTTCAAAAATGTCTCTGCAGCTGCAGGTGGAGCGTTGTGTGTTCGTGAACCTGGGAGTCTACCGAGATCGAAGCAACAGATGTACGATCTCAAACAGAGAGTAAATAAAGTGGATGAAACCGATGAACTTTTGCAATATGCTATGCATGCAGAGGACCAGTTGGTGATCGAGCGCCATGATGTGCCAGAGGACCTTTGGGTGCTGGGCAAGTCCCATATGACGACATATTTGACTAGGTTCTGTACTTCTGAACAACTCAATCACCCATTGAGTTTGGATCCAACGTTTAATTTTGGGAAATACGAGGTTACACCAGTCACCTATAAACATCTCTTCCTCAAATGCAAACGAACTGGAAGTGCTCCATCCTTTCTGGGCCCGACAGCAATACACTACAGCAAGAAGAAAAGCGTTTACAAAAAAATTGTGCATGCTATTTGCAATTCATCCGATAACCTTGCAGACAAAGCAAAAGGGTTCATTACCGACGGGGAAGAAGCGTTGTATAGTGCCATCCAGGAAGAGATGCCATATGCGACAGGATTGAGATGTTCAGCAAAAGGTCCAACAGAAGTTTTTCCTAGACCGAGTTTTTGGGACTGCATCTATAGAAGGCATCCTAGATGCCAGAGACAAGTCAGAATTGAAGGCTCGTGTGTTGGAAGTTAAGGAGCCCTTCAACGTCAAGGAGCGAGAGCTGACAGGTAAACATGCCGACTTCTGGAACTACATAGAGACTCACCGGAGAATGATGCAGAAGTGCATGGTTGGAACAGTGAGGGAGAAAGCTGGAATGCCACTCGATGCATCAGGAACACCGCTGAAAAGTTACACTAACCAATCTGAGAGCATCAACAACAAACTAACTCGGATGAAAGAGGCTGTGACAAAAGACGACAAAGAAAAAACGAACATGTCAAAGTTAAAATTCACAATGGAAGTATGGGAGGAGGTCGATCGACGTCAGCAGGAAGAACTGCAGTTGGCCCTATGTGACATGAGCGAGGAATACCAATTAGCTGATATCGTGTCATATCTACAGGTATCAGCTGAGGAGTGGTTCGAAATTAACAAGCACGAAAGAAGGGAGTATGCAGACCAGTTTAATAGACTGTCTGTTAAAGATGCCATTAAAGGCAAATGCATTCAATTGCCAGATATAGTTGAGGTCTTAGAGTACAATGATTTCTCTCAAGATCTAGAAGACAAGCTGAAGGCGCTTGGTAGCTGGACTTTGTTGAATAATAAGTCAGCCATCCAGAAAAAGCCATCACTTACAGCTGACGGGACGGTATACCTCGTAACTGCAAGAAATTGCAAGCGGGGCATGTATGAGTGCAGAGTCTTCAAAGACCATGTTAATTGTTCATGCCCCATGTACAGGTACAACAATTTGTGTAAACACAGCTTATGCGTGGCATAGATGTCGGGAGTACTTAAACATCATTTAGTATTTCTTGAGAAATCGCCGAAACGCAAGAATCCATCGAAGAGCAGTCTCCTCACGCCAGCAAAGGAGGCTCAAGGGAAGAAAGGTGGCAGGCACAAAAACGCATGGCGACCGAGCAAGCAGCATTCACAGACACCACAGCTTCACAGGAGTCCTTTCACAGAACTTCATCATAAAAATGAACCTCTTATTTTATGCTTTCTAAATGATGTACCTGATGAGAAGAAGAATGAAGCGTGTAAGCAATGTCATGTCACCTTTCCACGTCGGCAAAAGATAACACCATTTGATATTGTTCTTTCACACATGGAAAAGTGGTATTATCCAGACCCTAAAGATCGTAGTCAGAAACTCCCGTCACAAAGACTTACAACGAGATATTACTCTGTACAGAGAGCTTGCATAAGAACCCGTTTTCCCTACTTCGGTCCAGCCTTCCTGAAGATTCGAACAGAGGAAAGATCGCGTTTACAAAAATCACACCTCGATCTACTCAAAAGAGAACTCGACTATGACTTTGAACCCCAAGTTGACCATTGAGGCTCTGCCAGTTGTAATGATATATTTTCAACCATACAGTACATGCCATACATGATCAAATGCTGGTTTGCAGTGGATTCAGTGTCCTGCTGTATTGAAAGAGTGCTGTGTTGAAATTCCACTCAATGTCTGCTTGGTCACCATAAAAGCAGTACTACAGTTGTTGGTGTCAGTGTAGTGGGGAGAGTAAATATTTGGGGAGCACTATGTCAGTTGGTTAGTCCCTGGTCATCACTGTGTCCTGCAGTATTGATAGTCATGTTGCTACTACCTCTCAACATTTAGGAAGGTGACTGATAATATGGTTGTCGTAGGCGTACTGATACTCCACTTCTGCCTTGTGACATTAAGTTACCGAAGCTAGAGCCTGCATTGCAACTGCTTCTGCCGGGTGGCATTACCACACAGCCACGTCACTAACTATGGAATAAATAGTCGACCCTTTCTTGAAAACCTGAATACATTCCAGTGTATATACTGTCGGGTAGAGGTTTCATCAAACGTTAAACTGGTCAAAAGCTGTTTTTATCAACATAATTCAAGACTTCCAATATCTTGTTGACAGTAGTAAAGCCTTGCAAGGCAATGTGTGAGCTGGATGCAGTTTTCCACCTCAGAGTTCAAATTGCTTGGGGAAACTTCACAAAAAATGTTGGAGGCGGAATTTGAGTATGCCAGAAAAAAAAAATCTGTCAGTCCAAATCTTGAGGCAAAATGGTATAATGATATGTGAGACTTCTTGAAAAACAGTGGCATAGAACATATTTTAGAACACTACATTGTGTGAAAAAATCAGAAGAAGAAAACAGCCAGGGATGCCATCTGTAATTTTACCAGAACCTGAGTGAAAATTCCACTCGGCGTCCCATTCTTTGGGGCCAATTTTCTTGTGAGTGGCAAAGTGTCAAATACAAACTGGAATTCGGCCTTCATTACTGCCTGCTATTTTTTTTCTCAATAGAATTCCAGCATCTTGTTGCTTATATACCGTATTCATTCTGATAGAAGCTCACTGAGCTTAGGCGAACATAAAACCATGTGCTTCTATTGGGGTCACTGATTCATAATTTCTTGGTGTGTGTACAATAATGTGTTATCGACCAATTTATCAGACTGATGGGAGATGGGGATATGTTTTAGTATTATACAGCCGCTGTGTTCACCCGGCGGTCATTGAATGATCACGCTTCCAGCTCTCTTGGCCGAGTCTCTTGGGAATTACAGAGCGTTCCGGGAATTACGTAGCAATGGCGTCATGGCATTCCGTCGCAATGGGTGATTCACTGGCCGAATTGCTGGAGGTTAGCCTGTCTGCACCAAGCAGCCATGCGCTCGTTAATCGGCCTATTAATCAATCGACACACAGTTATGTCACAGTGCTGTAATAAAAGTACCCGACGAGAGGCCTGGTACATAATGGGATAACACCAAACTATTGTTCAGTTTCAGCTATTTCTATAGCTTCAGGGTTATTTTTGGTAATAATTTTGAAATTGTGCTACTATTAGGGCACGAGCTTTTATTAGAATTAATACAGGAATACATGCCTTTCTGTTAACTTGGCAGCGCCTAAATTCGCCTTGATTGTCTAAAAGTGCTCACCCACAACAGCTAGCAAAGCATGCTGATATATGTGTATGAGTAAATATTCATGAAACGGCTCGTCATAGCAGATATTAGGAGAGATGTTTCGCATTACTCGCCTTTGATTTTCAAACGTGAAGGCATGGGTATATATTTAGGAGCGTGGTTGGAGGTTGGTTGGAAACACCATGCTCAATTGTCAAGTTGAAAATGTTTTGCAACTAGACAAGCTTGGTGTGGTAATTTGTTCGCTCTGGGATTTGGTTACCCTTGAGTAGACTACTAACTGGTTGTCAGTCAGTTTTGCGTGATCCTCTTGGAGGAGACCTGTTGAGGAAGTCATTGAATTTATAAGGCTCAGTTGATTGCTTAGTTGATTGCTACTGTCTTCATTGTACTCTCTGATATTAAAATTCCTGAGATAAACTAATTGTATTCAAGGTTAATTTGTGCTTGGTTCTTCTGACACTATATTAACACAAACCTGGTGTTGATGAATGGATTGTGGAGTACCTTCGGATGTTCAGAAATCTGGGGTCTATTCCATGAAATCGAGAAAAATGTCTCTTCTTCTATTGTTTGCCAAAGGTCCCACACATGGGCCGTATGACCCATGCCATGGAAGCATGTAAAACATTTCTTCTCCTACAGATTGCATGGTACAATGTTGAGATGTTGTCCCAATATAGTAAGGGTACCTTCAGGGTCTCCAGAAATGTTGGGCTGAAGGTCCCATGTGGGCCATGAGGCTCTTTCTCAAGTCAAAGAAATTGTACAGGTAAAATGTGAGTTGGCAAAGTAGTAATTTTTGGCGGCAGAGAAATTTTGGTACTGGTACTAATAAACTGATGTCACAAGATATTGTGATCACTTTCGTATTTGTCTATCTGTCAACAATTGATTCTATTCAAAATACGGTACAGTACTGTAATCAAGCTCATTGCATATGTGGTATGAGCTCTGCACCATTGGTACTCCAGTTCAATAATTATTTTTGTCTATGCTAAATGGCACAGCAAATTTGAAGGAAGTTTTCAAACTATTGGATCACAATAACATACTCCCGACCATAACAGACATTTCATTCTCAAGTTATTGCCAAATACTAGTATTTGACCACTAATTGACCTTTAGTGACCTTGGATCACATCACCGTTATATTTCAAAGTTATTGCATTTTTAATATATCGTTGTTTTTTTACCATAACTGACCATCGGTGACCTTTGCAGGCACCAAAAACAATAGGGCACATCTACTAATTATGGAACCATATTTTTTTTAAATACACCTATTATTAAATTATCTCTGTTCAAATTAATGTACTAAGACATGCAAATAATAGCATCATTTTGCATCT
>JAODAF010642899.1:0-13004 GCA_027574765.1 Molpadia intermedia
TAAACTTAAGAAACTACTGTAATTTTGAAGCTGTATGGCAACTTGGCAAGGAATCACAAAGCCTTCTTGGCTTTCTGATTACATAGTGAAATAAATAAATATGTCATTTTATATACATAAATTATCTACACTAACAATTACAATTGACTTCCTTTACACACACTTAGCATGAATACAATACATCAACGTTGTTCAATAATTCATCACTAGTCAATACTTAATATCACCATCAATTACTTAATAGCTTCCACCCGTCTGATTGACTGAGTGACCATGACATCATGTTACGTTTTGATTATGTTATTTTCTTCAGATCTGCCCTTCCCTATAACATCGCATTGATGTCAGAGTGACCCAAACCCTTCCGTGTGGGTTTTTCTTTACTACTAATCAGCAATAATTTTGTTTTCTTTTTCTCTTTGTCAGGTTTTCACAAGTGATTTGATGGGAACATTTTTTGATCTGGAGATTTAATTTATAGCTTCTCTGCCTGCCCTAAGATGAAGTATCGTTCTCGGAAGGTGTTAAGAATTTAAATATATATACGAGTTTGGGTTTTGAAGATTCTCAAGATATTACAGCAATCATGTGAAGATTTATATAAATTGAAGGGAAGAATCTTCAAAAAGGCATGGACAGCACTCCCCCAGAGTCAGTGCCCAAAGAAGAGTTTTCACTATACTACATTTACAAGAAATGCATCCATTTGCTGCATTGTTTGACAGCACAACAACAGCACATTATTCCAATACATATAACAATACAACATTAAAACACATTCAGGAAGCCTGTGAGGTTTGTACACTCGGTGCTCTAGTTTATTATATGTCTTAAGTATTTTCTGTCAGCTGATGTTTGTATCAAACTGTCCTTAAGAGAGATTGTGAGGTCTACTGCATTTTACTCTACATGTCAACCATGGATGAGCGACCGGTGGATCGTTATGCACTGAAGCTGAATCTCATTGGTCTGGTGGGCTTGCTTAATGTGTTTATTCCCATAGTATTATTACAGGTATTTTTGCAATATACGACCGAGAAATGTCATGAAATTTGAGAAGCCAAAGGGCTAGTTTGGAGTAGATATCTACACCAGTTGTGAAAGTTCAGATCATTTCTAAAATTAAAATAAAATATGCAAAGTAACCTAAAAATATAGCTAGAAATTTGAAATAGAATGTATTTCGTATGTATAATGAATTGTACTTGTTAAAGTCAATTTAATAACAAAATGATGCAAATTGGTGATGAAATATAGTGTCAACAAGTAAAGTGCTGACGTCCTCAGTGGTCTGTTAGGCTCGCTTATTCTGTTTATTTCCTTGATATTACAGGTATTTTAGCAATATACAGACTTAGAAATGTCATGAAATTTGAGAAGTCAAAGTTTGGAGTAGATATCCACATGAGTTGTGAAAGTTGAGATCATTTCTAAAATAAATATAAAATATGCTGAAAGTGCTGACGTCGTAATTTAGGTCCTAGAAACATCATTGAAAGAAAGTGTATCAGTCTTTTATTATGTCAGTTTATAGTAACCAGACCAATGGACCAATGGTTGAGCTCTGCTTCACCCACCAGGAGGCGGAATTTTTTTTCCCAGGAGGGTTGTGGCATTTCGATTCTTCAGGAATTTACAAATTCGTTACAAAATCAGGGTTAGGGTTAGAGTTAGGGTTAGGGTTGGCTTCCCAGTGGTAATGGACTATTTTCTTTCATAATCCGGGGTCAAAATTAGGAAAAAAGGATTCAAACTTAGTTTTTGAAAATGCGTCACATGTATCATTCTAAGAATTTGATTGGTCATTGTGCCACAACCCTCCTGGGAAAAAAGTTTCGCAAGCCCCGCCACTGTAGGCCTAGCCTAAACGTTGGGTTACCTGTAAAAAATAAGGTTAGCCTAGCCTACGTTAGGCCTAGGCCTAGCCTTCAAATTGTTACGGACGTTAGATATATTACTACACGTCTTGTCATCATCATAGTTAATCCTTATTTTATATATATGCTACCTCTCCTATGTTACCAAATAATCTTTGATTCAAATAGGATTCATGATGTTTGTTTTCTTCACGTTGTACTGGTGAAATATGCAGCCATGCCGTTCTAACTAAGTCAACTAGGCAGTAGGCTATAGTCACACTACATAGTAGAACATTGTCGTCTGTTATGATAGGACTATTCAATTACGTGACCATAATGAGGCAAGGCAAATCGCCCTAGCCTACGTACTGTGTTATCCTACGCTGCGCCTAACTTTTGGCCGATTTGAACGTGTCCAACGACTTGCCGGTAGGTATCATCAGTTGTCATTCTCAAGGTCGAACAATAACTAAATATTATATTTTACAGCACAGTGGTTACCTTAGTTTTAAATATACGTTAGGCCTCGTCTAGGCATATGTTATGCTTTAAGTTTATGAGTAATAAGTACCATGTCGCTCAGTTTCAGGTGAAAACTTGTAAAGCTGGCTGTGTAGGCCTAACGTCGCTTAACGTTAGGCTGGATTTAACAAACTGCACACCACTACGTACGTCCTATAGACTAGTTACAACATGTATGATGTAGTAGGCCGCTAGTGTCCTTCCGCCCAATATGTTCACACTGGCTGGAAAAGTGCGTAAATGGCGGCAAGTGTAGGTGGTATTATATATGGCCAAATATCAGTGATTATCACATCCAAATTTATGCTTGGATATATTAAAGGTCATAGGCTCCTAAATTAAACTAAAGAGTTGGTGTGAATATCACTTCAGGAATTTGATTATTAAAATGACCAAATTACAGTATGATACAGTGTTAATTAAAAGCGTGAGAAGAATTGTACTGAATTGTGTATAGCCTAGCACTGCTCAGCTGTGACCACTATGTATTGACCGACTACTTATCCTCCATTGTATGGCTTAGTAAATTATGCCTATTCAAGAAAATTTCATGCCAGCCTGGGACAAACCAAAGGCTCAATATATACTAACTTAGACCAACTTAGCATTAGGCCTATAGGCCATACGTTTTATTTAAGGTGTCAGTGAAATTGTCCTAAGCTTACAGTATTTAGTTGCAAGGCCTATATAGTATGTACGTAGTACTAGCCTAGTTGTATCCATTATTAAAATTGGGCTCCTGTCTCTTTTTGTACTAGTAGAAATCCAGAGAGATACATACATGCAGTATGAGTTCCAAAGTTAAGCATGGTCATCGGATGGCAATGTTTCCAAAGGCACTTGCTTCCTGTTCAGCAGAGGTTTGTGAATTTCACAAGATCATCTTAAACTTCTCAAATCCTAGCTTGGACAAGAGCCATATAATTACTGTGAAACAACATTGTAGCTTCTGAGAGCTTAAGAGCTGTCCCTATTGTCCACCAATGAAAATGCTGTCTGATGTAGATGTATTCCATCAATTTGGGGAGGGGTTGAATTACATTTTGTTGAAAACAAGTCTCTTCATTGAATTCCAAATTAAAGCTGATCTCGAAGAGGAATCAGAAGACTGGGATTTTGAAGACATATTTATATATAATGTGGTTATGTAGATTATGCCATAAAAGGTTCTCTATTAAGTTATGTTGAGAAAGTCTTTAAATATAATAATAGACTTTATAGTGTAATCTCTAAAAAAAAGTTTAGTAAATGTTAGACTAACTATCAGGCATGTCTTTCAAAAGTTACATAGAGGCTCCTCCTTGAAGACAATGTTTTTGTATTTAATTTGATATGATAAAGCATTTTTCTTTTCTGCAGGCCACAGTGTATGCACAGTGTGTGTCAGTGACGGACAGCGTCAAGCCTAAGGCCTGTGATAAAGAATTCCAGTTGTTCAAGAGTTGCATAAAACAAGCCGTAAATATATTGCTACCTCAGTCACTGATAGATGCAGAGCTGGGAGAGGGGAGATACAGGCACTACATATATCATGCCCCCCACTTTCTCCATTTATTTAGTCATCATTAAGTTACAGATAATGATAACGTTCTTTTGCTCGATGTTTGGACAGGGGAACATTTTCGCCATCTGTTTCTTGAGCTACAAATATTGGCCTTGAGCAATCAACATGCAGCCCCCAATATCAACAAGAAACGTGGGATAAAAAGTTTCCTATCTTTATAAGAGCAATGTTTGATATATAGCTAATAATGTTTATCTGAAAAAATGTGTTTAGTAGGCTTAGTAGCACATGCATCCAATCGCCCCTATTATTAAGGCACATGTAACTTATGACATTCCTGCATCCGGGTCTGTATTGGGGATCGTTAAACAAAGACCCTCATGTTTTGATTGATAGCTGGAACAAGTAGCCCAACGTACATTACAATATGATATTATTATGATTATCAATGCTGAGGATGTTACATAAACTAAGTACAATCAAAATATATAATAATATGCCATTAGTAATACTTTTTTGATGATACATTTTTCTTTCAAAATAGATGACAAAAGCAAAAAGATGAAATGCTTCGTATCTTGAAGTGAAGAGGGTTCCATGAATTATGTTCTAATAGATGGAAGTTGAGAAGACTATTAGGAACAGGACGAAGAAGAACATTTTTCTTTGTGCACAGAACAGAACTAAAGAGGACTTGAAATTCATGCAGTTCCGTATAACCAACAGACCCAAGGCACCAGGAAGATAGAGATATCTTGGAAGTGTCTTCTGAAGACCTGATCAATTTTGACATTCTAGTATATTATTTGGAGCAAACAGATTCCCTTTAAGACAATATGGTTGTGGCATGAATTGATCCAGTCTAGCTACAGTGATTGGTGGAATGTGACTTTATGAAGAGCCTGTAAAACACTACATGGCCCAAAGCATGTGTGTTGCTGGTTGTCAGAAAAGGTTCAGTCCAGTGGCATCTTGCATGTTCATTGAAGTGTGAAGTAGTAGAGGTGTGACCATGTCTGGTTTTTGTTAACATTTAATTAATTATTCTGAAGGGAATTATTAAACAATGTCACATCACAATACATTTTCTGTGAGGGATTACTCTCTGCACATGCATCTACCACAATGGCATAGACCTGGGAGGGGGGAGTGGGAACATGCCCTCACAAAATCCAAACTATAGCCCAAACCTGTACTGCAATGTGTTATGGATGATTGGTGTGCCCATGCCAACCAACAGAATTATGTGTACACATAATTTTTTTTTTTGCTATTAAATATATATATAAATTATGAAATAAATTATTAGACTCAATTCCTTGAATAGAGCTTTCTCTTCTTTTTTCCTTTACCTGTGTTAATAATTGCTGAACAATGAATCATTGATTCAGCAGTTACGTCACATTATTAATGCACTTATCAATTGTACTTAAAGACAGAACATCCAACCTCCAGCCATGGTGTATGTCAAATTACAGACATTAAGCTCAGACACACTTTAATATTCAGGAGACAAACATAACCAATATAATTGGCCATGCATTTATACATGCCGCAAACTAAGAATGTGGTAGTAAGCAAGGGCGTCACAGTTGATATGTGCAAATTTGTGATCAGCAAATATTGAATAAAAGTTCAAACAGCTTTCCCAGGAAAGAGTGGCTGGTATGTAGTATTAGGCCACGTAAGTTAAGACGGATCGCCGTGGACCTTGATACCAGCATAAAACGTCTGGATCACTGAACCCCAGATGAACGACCAGTCCCATATATGCAAATAATTGAGGCTAATGTTGGAAGGTTTTGATGTTCAGAAGCCCAGAAGAAAATTCCAGTCAATACCTGTTAACCACTTCATATTTACCTGTTAGCTGTCTGGTTTAACAGGTAATTGGTCACTCACTATTAAAACAGTCAATACCTGTTAAAAGGCTGGTATTTAACTGGAATTTTCTTCTGGGAGTGTGCAACCTATGTTGAAGCAGAAGATTTGAAAACAAACACCCATTCATGCATATTAATAACATAACATATTAGTATCACATTTATCCACCATGTCTTTATTGAGAAATCGGCTTGCGAGACAGCTGCCGGTCAGGACGTGCACCACAATACACACTCACTCACGCGATCATGGTTCCCGTGACTTCGGCATCGATTCCAAAACTTTCGAACCAAAACCACTTTAAGAACACACAACCCTATTCCAATAAATACTTCTGCACACATACATTACTAGATTGGCTGGCGGAGCTGAGCATTTGATATTATTGCCGACTGTAATTTTTAATATTCAGTATTCTCCATACAACTATGGAATCTTTTTTACTACTTGTAATATTTGATTTGAAATACTTTGATTTGATTTAATTCGCATTATTTCCACGCATTACCCAGGTTAGAGATGACTGAGTGCATCCGCCTGGATACATTCCCTTTTAGTACATCAAAGGAAGAACATTTTTCTTTAAAATATAACATTTTCAAACACGGTCTAACGGTTATACATATATAAGTAATTATATGAGTTTGGTAGTTCGTTGATAGAAAGTTATAATTTCAGTCTCAATGTAACCGTTTTAGCCTACGTTTGGAAATTGTATACTTTACTAGCACATAATGGATAAGATAAGAACAGTATGTTAGTGACGAAACTAATTAATTAACAGTAGTGAACAGATATTATGCGCGCTTGATTGTAAGAATTCGTGGCGACAGTAGTGCATTATGGTTAAATAATTAACATTTAACCTATAAACAACAAGTGAGCTCAGTTATGACGAGCACAATGCCCACATGTCCTCGCAGTTAGGTAGAGACTGTCGAAACTGTAACCAACCAAAGAGATCGTCCACCAGCGTGGGTAAATGCGCATTGTTCTTAATTAATAAAAGCTTCTATAAGTGAAGTAGTTAACCATTTAAGTCAAATAATAGACTTATAGTCGAAAAGAGATAATTACATTTCAAGCGGAATGCCAGAAAAAAATGAAATAAATATGAACCGAAACCAACAACATGCATTTGTTCAGTAGGTTTAAAAATTTTAAACATTTTGAACATTGACTTCTTTTTTACGTTTTACGTATCATAGTTTTACAATTCCGCCGGAGTGAATAAACTTTAGCTACATAAATGTACGGCTTAGGTAGCATTATACGGATTGAGCCGTATATTCATCGTGTCAATAGTTATAGTCATAATCATATAAGCAAATGGGTCTTTTATTTTAAAAAAAAGGAGATACTTTGAGAGCATAGCTCATTACTACAGTAAAGTAGCTACGCATGAATGAATTCCAAACGAGTAAAACGAAATAACCGCTTGAAGGGGTGTATTTAATTTACCTCTTCAATTGGCTTACGTGTATGTCGTCTCCATGCCAACACAAACCGTAAACGCTTCCGATTATTAAATCGCCGCAATTTGGAATATACTGGAGGAGCTTGAATACACTTCAAGAAATATTCTTGTAATTATGTTTAGTAAAGTGTTATGAGCAGATGTGAGTTCGCTGAAAATATATTTGTTTATTTACAGTTTATTTTAAGTAGAGTTCAATTCTTGTAGATCACAACTGACAGCAAAGAATTTAAACCGAGTCCTAATTTGGTTGGTTTGGATATGGTGATAGGTATTTGGATTAATACGTTTTATTTCATACAATTTTAACAAGGAATGCAGCAACAAAGATATGATTATTCACACTGTGTGGTTGATTTATAAATTAAACTATTTCAATTAATATAAAATAGATACCACGGATTGTAAGAGAAATGTTTACGTTAGCTTTCAAACATGACGGTCAGCCGATAAATGTGCGTAACATTTATAATTCATTAGGACCTCGTGGTCTAAAACATGATTGATACGGATTACTTTACCAACTGCCAGTGTCACTTATATTTAAATAATTACTTTATCGACATTGTGTGACTATTAGTTCTTTCTTTCTCAAAGTTGTGGATTGTATATTGTAGGTCATTGAGATTTCAGTCCTGTATTATAAATAGTTGATATAAATTCGAAACACGGAACAGATCGGAAAAACTAAACATGAAGAAGAAAGATTCAAGGCGCATTAAAAGACAAAATGAACAGAGCAAGACCGACGGTGAGTATTTATATCAGATTCTTTGATTATGCGTTGATTGGAAATGTTATAAGTTAAAGTATATTTTGAAATATTTGCAATTTTCTATTTTCAATTCGCATACTGCTGTTGTTTACATACGTTAGACACACATTGTACAAGTTCCTTAGGTATGTCAATACAATATTGACGCATTTAGTAATCACTAAAATCTTATCACTTATCTTGTCTGAGTTTACAGGTTTTGTCTTTTACCTTATACCACAATCACCCAGTTACCATTGAACTGCAGTTGATCAAAGCAAAGCATTATTTTAAAGAGACATGAAAATGAAAAGTAAACAAAACAATAACATTACATAATGTACCATGACAATGCTATCCAATTACATATCATCCACAATTATTAACAAATACACACTATGCATTATACATGTTATCATGTGTCACAAATATAAAATTACATATTAGTTATATATAAAACTAACACGATGTACATCGGATACACCGATGTACATTAATAACGATTACAATAACTATTTGGAAGATATCTTCTTGTTTTTAATTTTTGATTTTGATGATGATGTACTGTTTTGTTATCAGGTATAAGTTACACAACCAGCATTGCACCAGTTTAATAGAACACATAACTTAGTCACATTGGACATTATAGTTTATGTAGTTAATAGTTATCATTGATAGCGAATACAATACATGCGGTCTAATTCGATTGATCACAAGCGCTGAATATACAATATAATGACATTAGATAAATCAGATTTGCTTAATTAGCATGAGTGCCGAATACAAAACATAATCACATTAAACATTACAAACAATATAATGATTACGATTGTCAAATACACAATATGATACTATTAAACATACATTTTGGATGCCGAATATAAAATATAATCACATTATACATTAGAATTATTATAATTGTCAGGGTTTCAAATACAAACTTCACTTCACTTTAAATATGTAGAATTGATACACTTGAATACAATCGAATAGAAAACATAAGGACATGATAATAGTTATTATAGGTGCCGAATATCAAACATAATATAGTGCATAATTGCACCTGGGTCGACTGAAAACATCAAATTAAAAATTATAATAATACATAAATATAATATCATATTATACATATCTCTATGATATTGGATAACCTATATTAAACTTTAATTCAATTAATTGAATGACTATACCTATCACTAGTGCCGAATACAAAATACAATGGCTTATCTATATCATATACAATTATAGTGGATGAAGAATCTAAAACATAATAACATTATACATTATAATTACTATAATTATCAGGTTGTTAAATACAAACAAAATTGCATTAGACGTATAGTACTATGGAAATTAATACAATTGGCATGAAGGTCGACTATAACACATAATGCAGTGTTAATTATAGTTAATATAATTATCGCGAGTACCGGATTCAAACAACAATGTCATTAGATATACATCGGATTTAAATAGCTCATAAAATCGGAATTCATGTTTTCACCCGAATACTGACAACACATGACGTCTGAGTCCTAAAACCAATTCAGGCAGTTCAAACATACATTCAAAACCTCGCTTCGATAAAACCGAACATCAAAGTCCGACCCCTTAGTCAGATTAGAAAAACGATGCCAAAACCCCAAACAATATTCGCAGTTTAATGACGTCAGCGAAGGGACAATTTTGGCAAAAACACATGGTTCGACTTTATCCATATGGGCCATACAGCAATTTGTGAAGGAGTCTGTTCATTATGAAAATTACGTTATTATTATACTTGTCGAAGCTTCTATACATGTAGGCGGAATATCGTGGAGCTGTGGAAGCTATATCGTTACCGAAAATCGACTCATTAACGTTGATTGGTAGGCTTCATGATTGGAGTTCATATGAAAGGCAAGATTGAAATGTTAACCGTGTTTATGAGGGACGCGAGCTTTGATGAATTGTGACAATATTTTAATGCAATAACGGTGAACCAAAAACAGGTCTAGTAGGCCTAGTCTACTGAATGTAGTGTAACGTTAGACTGCCTGCTGATGCTGTACGCAATGAACGAGGCGTAGCCTACCAGGCGTGTAGCCAGAGAATTGTCATGGGGTGGTATTGACGTTCTGTAGCAGCCGGTGGGAGAGGAGGTGGTAAGCCCCAATCATACGGGCGCCAAATGCGTGAAGCCCTAGTGCTTTGCATAAATATAATTCAAATTCGCTCGTAGTAAATTTCTGACGACAAGGTGTATGTTTAGTTATACCAACACAATCCACTATCTTCACCTTCTGAAGTTAAAATTTTCAGTGCCATTTAAAACAGTAACACTTTAAAAAGAAACCGCGTTTTCAAACAAATTACTCGGGGATTGATGATTCTATTCTTATGACAACAGTAACGGAAAACTTAAAACTTGTGATGTTTCTGCCATAATGGCATATAAACTAACAATCTATACCTTCATGTTTAAAACATTCTTGCATATTGGTAACATGCACTATTAAAGTGCTTTACACCTCAACTTTTCATTTTATATTACAACAAATGCAGTATGGAATGGGTTTAGTTCCAATACAATCAGGCCCTTAGAAAACTTTGCCTGTAGATAATTTCTCTTTTTCGAGTTGTGTAAGGACCGAATTGTGTAGTAACATGTAACACCATGTATTGTTTATAATAAACAATAAAACGTGTCATATCCTTTTTCATATAACATTAACGCTAATTCTATTGTAATGAGATTTGTAGTTTAAAAGCAGTTGCATCTAACATAATCTTAATTTACCTTTTAATATGAGAACAAATTTTGCATTTGAGTTGGCCTATATCATGCAGGCGTTTATTTTTTAATTTAACATTGTAATAAAGTAGCTTGTAATATATGAATAAAACAAAACAAGATACAAAACGAAACCATATACAAACGTGTCCAAAATAAAACAGATTGACAAGAGGGCAATCCACGGAGTTGCAAATCTCATCGTCAAATCTCTGTAATTATACGGTTTTGTCCAATGTTGATATTACACTTCAATTATTTGCATAAATTAATATATTTTGTCCTTTGACCTTGACTATATGCGAGACAGGTTTTTCTCATAGGGCACCTAGGCTTGTAATACGTTTGAAGCTGATTGTAGAATGTGGCTCAAACCATGTTTAAACTGGAAGTTAGATATAAATTATTTTAAATAAATTATAATAAATTACTTGACAGGAAACGAGAGACAGGAGTTTCATTATTGGGGCACCTTCACGGTTTGACCAAAACTGTCAATTGGAATAAATTTATGGCGCAAATTGTGGTTTTAAAAAATAACAATGACCTTCAGTTAATCTTTAATTTGCAAAAGAAGAATTTGTAATTTAATCTTTGACCTCACACATTGTATTATTATTAATTAATGTATACAATATTGGTCTAACATAGGGCCGGATGGTAAATGATACACCTTTGATTAATTCTAAACTTACCTCTTTGAACTGTACTTTAAAATTGAATTAAAAGACTAAATAATAAATCACTTGGCAGATACAATTATACTCTACTCTATCTAAATGTCAATGCCTGATATAAATCGTTTAACGGTGCGTCCAGTCAGCATAATGCATGTAATTAAGCAAAATGTAACAAAACCAAAATCATAATAATCATTATTCGTCGCTGTGGCAATAAACTCATCATTTCAGCAATCGTACCACGCAATCGGTGTTACGTTTCAATTAACGCAGCACGTTTACCCAGCTGGTTGATATAAGAGTGATTGATATGTTATAATAGTGTGCTAGATGTAGGGGCCATCTTCAGCTTTTAATCAATCATATTGAAAGCATTGCAGTTTATTGAACTCCAATTAAGCTTTAAGGTTTCTAACATAAAACAAATGGTGTGGCGTGTATTAAGAATACATGTAGTGCGTGATTTGTTGCGTTATTTGTATGAAGTGGCCTAGTTCAATATAATTTGGTTCGCCTTAGAAAGGAGTTTTGTTCTCCTGAAAGCCACACGAGGACCTGATGCTGGTAAGGACGTAACATGTTTTAGACGAATCGTCGATTTATGATGCTTAATGACAAAAAATGGCTCACCATACCCTTAATCCGGTACCGGTCCGATTATCGAATTGATAAGATATTTGTCGACAACCGTGTCCTCTTATGATCTTCGCAGATAAGGTAGATAAGTTAGATGGGCTTTTGTTCAATTGGGTAAAGTCATATGTAGTTTAGTTTATACCACCCTACAACCGTGGGAATATTATCATCAACAACATTTTAAATATTTAAAATATATATATATATATTTAAAATTTAAAATCTCCCGAATGTATTTTATTCATATTTGATTACAAATTGCGACGGCCAGAATCGTAAGTCGACTTAATGGCTTTTGTTTAACAATTTACTCATAATACCAATATATCAGGAGTTGTATGTACATTTATGTTGTATATCAGCATGTCAATATTAATATCAATATGTTATAATTCTAAATTAATATGTCGTAAAACTAATCTTAACATATTGATACTATTGGTAGAGTGTATTAGTATTCGGTGAGATATATAAACACTGACTAAAAACTTGCCTTTAGAAGTTAACACAGTATAATGTACTTGGTTGTGATTCATTGCTGATTAGTCTTTTGTCATATACAGTCTCCCAATCCAATATAAATAATGATGATGAAAAAAAATTAAATAACCTTTCAACATTCTGCAAGAAATACGGTACAATTTAAAGTTTTGAATCTTTGCGGTATCACTTCGTAATACCCGCCTACTGAACTTATTTTTGTAATATTCTATATACATTTACAGTACCAATGTCATAAACATTGTTGAGAGTCATGTCGCGTCATGACACTACCGCAATTATATGTACGTTGGCACATAGTTTATTGACCGGATTATGTAACTTTAATATTATCGTTAATTCATTCATACTTGAATAAAATCCTTCAATCTGATTGGTTCATTACAGTCAGGTGACCGTTGATTATCCTACGAT
>JAODAF010643010.1:0-12997 GCA_027574765.1 Molpadia intermedia
AGTACAACAGTTATACCATTAGATCAGTATTAGAAATATTTAGTTAATTAATGTTAGGTTAGTTAATACAACAGTTATACCATATATTAGATCAGTATCAGAAATATTTAGTTAATTAATGATCATTTAGTTAGTACAACAGTTATACCATTAGATCAGTATTAGAAATATTAAATAGTTAATTAATGATAATTTAGTTAATACTACAGTTATACCATATATTAGATCAGTATTAGAAATATTTAGTTAATTAATGATAAGTTATAGTTAATACAACAGTTATACCATTAGATCAGTATTAGAAATATTTAGTTAATTAATGATAAGTTAGTTAATACAACAGTTATACCATTAGATCAGTATTAGAAATATTTAGTTAATTTATGATAATTTAGTTAATACAACAGTTATACCATTAGATCACTATTAGAAATATTTAGTTAATTAATGATAATTTAGTTAGTACAACAGTTATACTATTAGATCAGTATTAGAAATATTTAGTTAATTAATGATAATTTAGTTATACCATTAGATCAGTATTAGAAATATTTAGTTAATTAATGATAATTTGGTGTGTACAACAGTTCCTAAAAAATCACCATTGGAACTGTTTAGCTGGGCATTAAATTCGCTAAAATGTTTATGGTCAATATTTCAATTAATCTTTGTATGCACAGTTAACAGACATAGGACAAGTGCACATGTTGCATACTAATGTGCTTCTTAAAATAAAGAGCCATATAGTGTAACAGACTTATTTACTGACCAGTGTGTAAAATACCGATGTTCATGTACACAAAGTTAGCAAGATGATGAAGTTAACTGCTCATTAAATCATGTACACACCCACCAGTGCCCTTTAGAAGATGACATAGACACTACAGCTATTTATGTTTTCTGCACGCTCAGCATATATGCAGTTTTACCAATTATTCTGGTCATTGCAGGATTTTGAGTAGATGCCTCGGCAACTGATGGGTCACAAGGAAGTCAACCAATGAGCATCAACCTATTCAGACCCATTTTGTGTATTGTGAAAGAAAGTTTCCAATATTTTTGTGAGGCTTGTTTAGAACCAATGGTCCAGCACAGACTCTAGGGCATCACAATACTTGAGTGGACCCCTGAGTGGACCATTTTGTTCCTCAAGTCTTAAGTGTCCCTCAAGATGTTTTGGTAAACACAGGCCGACCATTTCATTTGAGCCATTGCTATATGCTTCAAGTCACCCTGTCTGTCATCACACACGTTTAGAAATATATTTGCTTGAAGCTTTGAAGACATCTTAAAATTATCACAATCATTGAAATGGTCAAAATGTGTTGCTTAGTATTGCAGATTATAGTCACTTAAGGGACAGTTACTTTCTAATTCTCCCCCATCCAAATTGAAGACTATTACTATAGAATAGTGAGCTGTACATTTCATCTTTTAACATAAATGCTAGTCTGTCTTATATACTACAACAGGTTTTATGGGTACACAGGCCAGAAGAGCTGCTAAAACAATTAGTACTCCATGTAATCATGATATATATTTATTGAAGAAACATTCACATAAATGTTGCAGAACCTGTAATATGTAAACATTATAATCTAACAAAGTATGAGAAGTATGTTTTGGGGACTTGACAGAACAAAATAATTTACAGTACTTATTTAATTAATTATATTTTGTTTATATTGCATCGACCCAAAATGTGGTATTAAGTTGTTAACCATGTTTTAGTGTATGTACATTTTTATACAACTGAATGATAAATTTCTAGAAAATTTACTATTGAATCCTACCCATGTAAATGATCTGTACTATAAGCAATTACCTTCTTTCCCCCAGAGTACTGTCTGTATTAAGCAGGCAATACTTCTAAACTACTGTATACATGGTGTATATTATCTTGGATCTTCTACAGGCATTTAATCATCTTTCTGGGTCTAGAAACCTAGAATCCCTTACTTGTTTCAGGTACTTTATTTAAAACCTCAGCAGCACCTGTATATATTACTCCAACATTCACATGACAAGTTCATTCCCCTGATTCAAGTTGCCTTGAAATGAATTACCAGCACAACCCTACAGTATTTTTAATAACAGTGTGATGCCGTTTTCTTTAGAGCATGAATTTGATTATATACAGTCACTAATAAAATGCAATCTAAAATTATTCACTGAATTTCTTTCACAGATGTTTGAACCTATCACAGTCTAATCAGTTGAAATTTCTGGATTTTCTCATCAGATCAAAAATAGTTTTAAAAATACTGTTTTAAATTGATGTATTTATGTATTTCATGACCATATATATGTACTGCCTGATGGAGTAACAGAATGCAGTTGGTAAATTATTAAAATGGTGATTTTTGACATGGTGATTCCAGTTATAAAAAGATGACATTTCACTCTATTTCTGCTATAATGTATATGGTCAATATGTTAGTATTGAACAGGATGATTATGCTCTCTTAAACCAGGTTTCTTGCTGTGATGCTGTATTAATCAATTTGATTAAATATATAGCCAAAAATGTTCAAGTATATATGGTACAAAAACTTTTACACTCTGCCCTGTGACCTCATAATATACATGACATGATCATAAAAAAACAATCTGTTTCATCTACTCAGTATGATGCATCCATCACTACACTAAGTATGACAAAGATCAAGCATACCTTGTTTAGTTATCATGTACACTATATTGTTCTATTGATATTGTGATAAGCTCTGCCATGCATAATTATGCATAATTATCAAATTTAATTTTAAGTACCTGTTACCATCAACTTATACCAAACTTGAATAAATTGTGACTTTGTTGCCAAGAGAGTTATTGGCATTGTAATATTTTGACCATGTGACCTTATTAATATTCACAACACAAACACCAAATTAAATAGGATTCATCTACATGTTATGGGGCATCCACCCACTAAGTATGACAAACAACCACCATTCTGTTGTTGAGTTATCATGTATACAAACTATGTTTTATCAATATATCATGTTAAGCCCTGCCCTTTCTTAATTATGCATGATATCATAATCAAATTGAATACAATTAACCCAATACCACCTAACAACTATCTCCTACCAAATCTGAATAAATCACACTTTTTTAATGTCCAAGTTATTGACATTTTAAAATTTTGACCATTGACCCTGTCAAATAAATGAGCACCAAAAACAATTGGGTTCAATTACTCACTATGGTGCATCCACACAATAAGTATGATGAACATGTTGCTTTACATACAATCTGAGGTACTCCATTAACATCCTTTGTATTTCAACCCTAAACCTATTTGCCCTCAACAATAAATTTGAAAACTTCCTTTTAAGGACTCTTTGTTTCCATTTAATTGTTAATTTAAACTTAAAATTATTTTGTCCAGGTCCTCAAACTGTAGGCAAGGACACACACACACCGTTTTGAATACTGAATGTTACTGCCTAGTCACAAAAATAAATGGACAAACAGCAAGGCACCATATTGTCTGATGTAATGGTGGCTAGAGTTCAATGTGAATTTGGGAGAATATTTTTAGAGTATTGGCCTTGTGATGTAAATTTGGATGTTGTTTGTCGAAGAATCATTCATGCCTTGAAGTTAATATGACTGATGGTAGCTGATTTGGAATGATGTACTGAAATTATTGCATCTGAGTAGCTATTTGTTTCAATAACAGATTAACATACTGTAACTTGAACACTATATCTACAGTAGGCAAACAGACACATGTACTTAATTGACTATATCTTTCACTGCTGTAATGCGGTTTATAATTATTGACTGTTGTTGTATTGCTTGAAAGTAGATCTATGGGCGGTTAGACGGTGAAAGTACCCTCCCTCAAATACATTCTGTAAAGGAAAATTAGGGACCATTGTTCTCTTAAAGATAAAATATTAATTTTGCTCACTTTATTTAAGGAGTATTGTCAACTTTAATCCAAATCTGATGTCAACTCAATTGGATACATTTTGATCATGTTCTCTTCATTACGAATGTAAATATGTGTAGCTAGTGTGGGTCTGGCCTATATTGAATCCAAAACCTTCACCTAGTGCCCTATATTGTTATAACCTCTCTCAGATGGTTGATAAACATAAGCTCTCATCAATAATCATTGTAAAAACAGGAAGTCAAATATATATTACTTTGTCGAGACGAGGGACCCAATTTTACTGCAAACCATTTCAAGAACAATTCTTTTAGAATACAAGCACCCCTCCCACACCTCATTCAGACCAGTCCATGTTTTATCATCCACCAAGTGTTAATAATATCAAGCTTACACTACACTGGTTCCTCCCGATGTAATATATATTACATTCTTTCCACAAAAAGTGCTTTAAACCACCATTCTCTCATTATACTAATATCAGTCTCCCCAGGGAAAGTGCTTGCTTTCATATATCAGAAACGAGGAAGTACAATAAGTGTTGGTTTTTATACTTCAAGAGCTATTAAACCATTAAGGAATGCTTGGGTGAAAGTGTCAAATAAAAAAATGCTCAATTGTGATAGACAAGAATGTCTAAAATGATATGTAGAAAACAAATTTATTTTTAATAAATTCTCCAAAGCTATTATTGACACATGTAGACTTATATTACAGGGAAAGGGTTATTATTCTTTTTTAATGATTTTATCAAAAGTCCAGTCTCTCTATGTTAGTTTCTGACTCATATATGTGACATATATGAGTGAAATGTGGGGGCTTGATAAGTTATTGCACTGAAAAATGCACAAGTATCCTTTTGGAGTCTAGTATCAAGAATTATGATGGTCATATATTAATGATGATAAATCCAACCATTCGATGCTCTACTGACTCAGTTTTATAGGGCTGTCCACAAAGATGGGGTAGAGAGTGATATTTTAAATTGTTATACACTATTTTTTCTGACAATCCGATTTTTTAACATTGGAAGAAACATTTTCCTCAGACAACTGGTGTGTAGCCAAGTCATGGTTAAAAAAAAGGTGCAACAACGTAAAAGATGGTAAATGACAGCATGCCATTAATACAACCAGATGCATGTTTGGCATCATGCAGTTCTGATGGCTCAAGATGAACTATTATAAATGTCTAATTTACATTTCGCCACCATTATGGCCACAACGGTCAGGCCGTCTCCTATGATACCCATCTCCAATCTCATACAGTATGCTGAGCACCAAGCGAGAAAGCAGCAGGTTCCAGTTTTTAAAGTCTATTATAAACGTGTATAACTTCTTTTTCAATAATATCAATTTTGATACATCACTATACATACCAATGTATACATACAAATTTTTAATGTAACATTGCTTCATGTTGCACTATTTTGTTTTCTTTCTGTAGCCCATAAAATTAAAAGCCATGTTCTCTGACAGGGAGGGTGTGTTCTTAAGGAAGGGAGTATCTTACCTGAATACACCTACCACACACCAAGTACAGAACAGTAATACGTCCATGCATGCATGCACTACATCACCAGTACTGCTATATAAGAAATGTATATTAAGCAGAGCTTACTCATTAATATTCATGAACAACCTGAACTGAACCTGAACTTTTGAAGTATTTTACCGAAAACCGCATTCAAAAATCTTGTTTAGTTTTTGAGGTATCAAGTTTTTATGAATTTGAATAATTTATAATTTGTTTCATTATTTTTCAATGAAAGAACCAATTATTTTGAGTAAATCTTTTAAAGGTGATAGTTCTATTTATATATTTTGTATTTTCACAAACCAAGATAAAAACATCAGTTGTCATTAATATAAACTATTAAACTAAAAGCAATAAAAAACTAAAGAAGATTTTTGAATGCGGTGTTTGGTAAAATAAATACTTATATTTGATTGCTCTACAATATCTTCAAAAGCTCAGGGTTCAGTTCTCCTTAAGTCCTCAAAAGTATATGCACACACACACATGCATGCCAACTTGAATGCAAAAAGTATGGCCTACTAAAATGCTGAATTACTTAGTTCAAAGACCTTCTCTGCTATGTCAAATCTTATCGCTCTTCTTGTCACTTTACAGGTACATACTTTACATTGGCTATAAAGGGTTCTGCTGTTTAAGGATCACCCTACATGTACTGATTGAATTATTTAGTCCAATGACCTTCTGTATTCTCAGTGATCCAACTGTGACCATTCAGCTTGTCTGCTCATGCATACCAAATACCATTCAAGTACCATGCTCTATTTAATACTTGTGACATGTAAGAGAAATTAATCCTCATTTTCTAGTATTCTTGACTGAAATGTAATGTCATGTCAAACATGACACAGTATCAAAGAAAGAAAGGGTGCTTGAAATTCAATCCATAATGTACTTCCTCTCAAGAGAGTCTCAATAAGAAAGATTAAATACTGACAACAAATTCTATAGACCTTCATTGCTATGTATGTACTGTGTAGCCGACTTCTTTGAAGAATATTTAAATTAAATTTAACTATAGTTGAACTAAAACTGCAGAAAGTTTGGAGGCAAAGAAATCTACAGTAACACCTTTCTGAACTTCTAAATCTCGTATCTTGTTAAGCTACAGTATGTCTGCTTCACCTAATCCTGGTTTTTCTTTCTTTACAGGATCTTTTTTAAACTTTCATCTAGAACAGAATACAGTACCTTATAAAGATTGCTGATCTGTACTGATTAATGATAAAATGCATGGATGATTTAATGTGATAGATGAAGAGACCGTTGCTCAGAACAGAAAGTAGAACACAAAGTACTATGACATAGATAAGGAAGGGTAGAAGAATTCTAGGATTGAGGTTTATGTTGCCTTAGAGTAAAGCTTATATGTCTCCCTGTTCCTTGGTTGATGTGCTATTTATTGAATTTTGTTATATTAATTTTTTTTACAGCTTTGATTATGTTATACTGTATGTGCTTGTTAAATACTTGGGGGATATATGAGCCATTTGGAAAAGTGCATTCAACAGATATAAATGTTGTTATCTTGAGGAATATATTTGTGTGATAAACATTTTAAGCACGCAAAACTGCTTCCATGAATACAGCTGTACAGGTAATGAATATTAAATGGACACATGTAAGTGCGGGTGTTGCGGGTGATAAAAAATATAATGTTTTTGATATGGGTCAGATCATGCTGATGCCATATGCAGATAGGGCAGAAACACCTGGATAAAATACATGATGCTGATTGGTTGTCTCCATTGTGATTACTCAGTTGCCAAGGCAACAGAATGAATTGTATAACTGATCAAACCCTAACACATAGAATTAGGATAATGCCTGAATCTTAATGATGATTGCTTTTGCATTGCAACTAGTATAGGCAAGTATAGACTTTTTTTTAAGGAAAATGACCACATTGCAGCCAAACCTGGTTTTAATCAGATGTGAATTATTCTTGCTGATTGTACAGGCTGATAACGGGTTCTGTTGCTCGTTAATATTTGGAGCGTTATCAGGCTTTACATAATTTTGAAGAATACTTACAGTGGTTTCCACTTCGCTGGCCGAATGAAGTTGGAATAAGTACAAGTAAAGTGACATAAAGAGGGCAGAAGACCGCAACGTATGGAAGGTCATTGTTATTGTCTAACCTATGCACTAGTAACACCTGTGGATCAATAAAAAAAATATATAATAATTCATTAATAATAATTTTCACTTAAATATTTAACTAAAAGGAATCTCATCCCAGAATACATAGAAACTAGTGGCTGTTACTATATAAAAACCAATAATTGTATTGCCACTGTTAAAATGGCAGCTGCATATATAAGTATGAATGAACATGCTGTAGCCAACCACAATAGAAAGGAACCTTTATTTAAATCAGTCATATGTGGTTGACCGTTACTCTGTGTACCATCTTATATAGATGACCACAGAAGGCAATGGATTCGGTCAGTCAGTTACATGATGTAAAGATACTTTCAAATGGTATCATGGTCTGCAAATCAAACATCAAAACATGATCATGATCAACCTCAATGAACAGGGAATCTTTCAGGAATCAAGTAGTCCTGATTAGGTACGTGGCTGACCATAAATACCCATCTAATATAGATGACTGCAGAAGATGTGAAGATACTTTCAACAGGGTATCTCAAAAACATGGTCTGGTCAACCTCAATGAACAGGGAATCTTTGAGGAATAAGGTAGTCCTAACCAGATATGTGGCTGACCATTATCCTGCATACCCACCTAATATAAATTACCACAAAAGGATATGGATTTGGTCATTTGCAGAGATACTTTCAAATGATATCTCAAAGACATGGTCTAGTCAACCTCAATGAACAGGGATTTTTTAAGGAATCAAATAGTCCTGATAAATTATGGGGCTGACCATCATCTTGTGTACCCATCTAATATAGATGACCACAAAAGGATATAGATTTGGTCATTTGCTAGTTGTGAAGATACTTTCAACAGGGTATCTCAAAAACATGGTCTGGTCAACCACTATGAACAGGAAAATATTGGAGGAACCAAGTCCAAACCAGGTCTGTGGCTGACCATTATTCTGTGTACCCATCTAATATAGATGACCACATGAGAGAATGGATTACTTGGCAAAAACATTGCCACATGAATTATTTTCAGTTAACAATATTATTTGTACCTTAATAGGATAGCAGAAATGATATAGTGACAGGACTTAGATATAGATTAATTAGATTAAATTAGATTAAATAGCTTGATTTCTAACCCTAAAATAATTCACAAATTTAGAATATGATTTAATCGGATCTCATTGCATTTCATTCTGTTCCAATCCAATCGCTTAAATTCAACAAGAATGACATTGGATGGCTGGATGCCCTAGCAGTAATTATATCATTGTGGTTTGTCGAACAATATTGCTGGGGTATTTGAGCAGCACCATAGCATGATAAGTCCTATAATTCCCAACCATTTGAAATGACCCAAACCTAAACTATTTCTTCTAAAATCTAACTGAGATAATCATCTCACTACATATGAGTACAAACAGCTAGGATGACCTGGTCTGGCTCAATGAACATTGGATAGTTGAGGAATACATCACATTAAGTCTCACCGATGTATACATTCATCTTATATAGATAACTTAAGTGGATCTGGTCATATGACATGTATGGGTTGTGTTGTAATTTTAGCTTTTAAGAGAATTCATCTTCTTAAGATGATTTCTTCAAGCTGATCTGATATTAAAGCAAACTTCATATCATTTTATAATCTCTATTGAAAGACTCAAGAGTATTGAATTGAATAATAATCAATAAATAATAACAGGGAAAATCTTAGTACTGCACAGAAGGGCAAGACGAGGCCTAAAGGGCATGTGGCAGGGGTCTTGGGCCGCTTTAGACAAACATAGAATAATAATCCTGAATTAATTCATGGTGCACTGTAAAGTTAATATATTCAACATTTAGTATTGCTCAAAACCTGATTTACAACTACACATTTTGATTTACAACTGCACAAGTAGGGGTCTACTGCACGTTAGAATAAACCCTGAATAATAATCAATTAATAATATTAAATACAGTCATATGTGCATAATTATATCCATGATATGCATGTCATTATGCAGAGTTCTGTCAATAATTGATGTAATAATCATCCCAACATGTTACGGAGGACTGCTCTGAGTCAGACATAGTTACCTTCATAACATGTAAGGTGGTCTAGACCTCCCAAGACATTTCCTACAGTGATTTGGAAAAGTATATTACAGATTGACTCTGATCCCCAAATAGCTTACAAGATGGTATGATCTGGCTAAGATAATGAAGTAACCTTTGGAAGACATCAAGTAGAAATTCAACATTTAATCATCGTTTGGTTCACTTCTCACAAGCCATTACCAATACCCTATTCTCAATATTGTACGTAACATGTTGGAACAATTGCTGCTATGCAGAATATACGGTCAGACCGATCCTGTTCCTAATCCCCCATATCCAAAAAAATCTTTATTATAACTGCAGTTTGCTGTGACATGTTGATGCAATCTGTTATGAGAATGAACCTAATCTCCATGAACTCCATCTTTTGAAGATAATCTCAAGGACATATATATCCACATAATCATTGTTTCATTATTCTGTAATTTATATGAAATCAAAATGATGGAATTGACCTCGATCCCATATAGCACTACCATTGATCGCAACCTAAAGCAAACACTAACAGTCTCAGCCAAAGATATTCTAATTCTGCTGATAGGACTAAGCCTTGTCCAGGTTTAAGACAGCTCACCTACTAAGGGCTCACGTGCTCATCACCAAGCAATCACTAATCAGCCAAGCAATGTTAATTCTGCTTAAAAGACTAAGTAGTCTTGTCCAAGCTTGAGACAGGTCACCTATTAAGTCTCAGCCAATGAAGTTCTAATCCTGTTTATCTTTTTGTTTATCCAAGCTTGAGACAGATCCTAATAATTCCCTCTCAGGGCCTAGGCCGAGTCTGCTTTTAAAGTTATAAATCTGTTGGTCCTTAGTTTGATTGAAGTTAAGGCTCTAGTCAGTTGTCGACATTCTTAATACCTGTATTGGTCTATATTGGTGTAGAAAATTGGTTGACATCATAATTTCAGCAGATTCAATTCTTTAGCATGTTCTTACTAATATATAATATTTTCTGGAAGATCATGTGTCTGATAAATAATTCAGGTAGCCCTATATTCCAAAGGTAATGGCATACTGATTAAGGTGGGTGTGTGATGATCTAATATCACAGTGGACATCTTTTCAAGATGTCTTTAAGATGACTTACCAGTCTGGCAGGTAGATCCATATATCATCACTGACAGAACCTTTTTTTCTGATTAACTTTCTTAACTTACCTTTAATTACCATTACCATTTACTTACCATTAAATAAAGTTATTAACAATTTCAAATCTTACTGTAATAGCGTATGCTGTAGCCATAAATATCCAAGCAAAGTTTAGTTTGGCAAGCTACTTTTTTAATGAATTTAAAATTTTGTCTTATAACATGAACTCTCTCTCTCTCTACTTCATAAAGAGAGCAAGAAAGGCAATACCAAGAAAGGCAATACCTGTCACTGAAATTAAATTTCTGATCCATATCACATTGCCCAAAGGTAGTTTCATGTTTTATTCAAACATGACTTCTTAAAACATTAACAGGGAAGCTGAGCCTCACCTTCCTCAAATGCACATCGGCCTAATATATTCTCTGTATATTATAAGACATTGTGCACACATAACCAGCAGGGGATCATATCAGAAGAATGTGGGGTTTGCAGCATTACTGCTGGTACACTATCAATGGTACATAGATTGTAGTGTGCCATACTGTGTCCATCTTTATGTGACATTTTCATGTACATTATTATACAAAATATGTTTAGATTATAGCAATATATATTGTGGGTTGCAAGGGGATATACACTGGGGACTTAAACTGTATGGTTGTTTTTTATTAGTTACAACCAGAATTGACTGGTGCATTTATGGTTCTGGTGAAATGTGTGAAAGGAAAAAGTATTGCCATGCATTGAATATATAATGCATGATTCTTTGTTCACACAAAGAATCCTCTTAAAAATCTATTGCCATTCCAAGGATGTTACACTAACCCTTATATTCCTTATATATCCATGATGTATGCACACTAAAAATCAACAGGGGCCACCTACTACACATGACCAATAATACAAGTATCACATATATTCAAATATAATATATTTCATTACTGCATAAATTAAGCAACACTACAATACAGAGCATTCATATTCAATACTTTTCATAAATCACTGACTTCATATTAGTATTTATTAGGTCTGCCCCAATGGGAGCCACCTACTCTCAATGATCATCATACCTATATACTCAAATTAAACTTTATAGTTAATAGAAAACTTAATTACATAGGTTCAATGCTGCCATTGGCATCAGAACCATATCAGATCCATACATGTATTTTGTTTTATTTTTCAGTAAATTTGAGTTCTGATTACAGACTAGTATTACAATCAATGACAATAGTACATGCATGAATTCATGATCAGATATACATGTACTAATTTTGCAAGATTATGTACTTCATGAACAGGGCTCTAAATAAACTTTAAACACAAGTTGCCCGGGTTTCAAATTTCATTTGCTTAGTTTTATTTTCACTTGCCCCAATTTCAATGAAAGTAAAGCTAGGAAATTACAATACACTGTATGCTTATGTCTTGATCGTTTTCTTTAAACTTTTCAAAACAAATCAGTGTCTGCCAAATGTATATAATCATAATAGATTGTGCATGAAAACCCTATCTATGCTAGATGGCAATTTCAAGTAACTCTTTTATTTCTTTTCATTGCATTGGATTAATAAGATTAATGTCTATATAGGAAACATAATTTGTACATAAACATTGTCACATGTAGTTAAGTCAATGACATCTCTCCATTGAGATACTGTGTGATGTTAACGTTTTGACATCGGAACACACAGCTACAATATATTTTATTATTCAAATCACTATATACAACATTTGAAATAAGCATGTTTAGCATCATCATAAAAATAAGTTTTTCCAAAAATGAGTCTTATGATATATATATTTTTAGTCAGGTGCATATTTTGATATTTGAAACAAGATATTCAGTGTTTTTTCCATAATAACAGAATACCTGCAGGAGCACTACAACTTGTGCAGTCGGGATACAGCCATGACTTGTCCCAGGCAAATGTGGAAGACCTTAATCAAATGTAGATAAACCTTAGACTACTGTCATGTAGCACCACTGCTCACTGCCCTCCAGAAGGCATATATCGCTTTAAGCAAGGTCATTGAATTGAGACAAGCCAGCTGGTCCTGTTTGTAACTTGCGAGCTAGCTGTTCTTAGTTCCCAGGAATCACGGTGGTCTCTTTTTTTTAACTAAACCCTATATTTCATTTGACCCCTAGGAATTTATAGTTATTCAGCGGTTTCTTTAGATCTGGGCACGCCATGAAATGTGTACGTGCTTGTCAACACGTATCGCCTGGGATTTTCC
>JAODAF010643121.1:0-12994 GCA_027574765.1 Molpadia intermedia
TGGATTATCGGTCACCCATGGGTACCTCACCATGGGTTACCCCCTGTGACCGGACAAATCATGATGAAAAACATTACAATGGCAACTGTTGCTATTGTAACTGGTGAGGCCAAAATAGTGTGTAACAGCCAATTGACTACAATATCTCATCTCCCCTAATGGGGTGATGAGATAATAGCCGTGAGAATCGTGACGTAATACTGAGAGTAGTCGTTAGTTCGAATACGTCGAACGACGACGGACTGCGTTACACCGGTATGTAAATTTCGGCAATGCGCCCGCCGGGTCATTCAGTAATGCATAGGCAACGGATAAGTCACAATGAATATACTTTTGAAACGCGCGGTACCGCATATGACGTCAGCTCCACCAGAATGTTTGATGTATGTATACTGCGCTTATCACCGCACGGAAAAACACATGAAAAAACAAATGGAAACTCAATTACTCAAAATGGGAATACAAAAAGACGAAAATAACATTCAAACTGTGACCTCTGATCTAAACTCCATCATTGATAACGAACGCGCAAAGTCAACCTGATGGACAGCGAACTGATGATGATGATTATCACCGCCACAGCAATGAAATCACATCTGGGTTATTACGTGTGGGAAGTTGACCGTCCCGCGTTCACATAATGATTGCAAGCGCGTAATCAAGTCAAGATTACGGAAAACACATGGATCAACGGGCTTATAGCCCAAGTGATTTGCGTTCACACGCAGTAACTAATACGCAATCCTAAACACGCGCGCGTAAACAAGGTATAAATGAAACAGCTGGTCACGTTCATATCGTGCATGCAACATAGCTTTATGCGTAATATAAACGATGGTAAACAAAACAGGCAATCATGATTGCCGTTCACATATGCAGCTTTGATTATAATCAGATCGCGAGCTCGCAGTCTTGATCACCCCACAATCACCATTGCCAATGCGTTCGCATGAAAAAAGGCTCGCAATCTAATTGTGAGCTCATGATCTGAATATAATCAGCCTTCTTGTTCGCAATCGAATTAGATATGAATACGGCCCGTGTTTCAACCTATATGTATTCCGTTATCGATCATGTTACAGTGTATGGGGCTGTTCGCGTTGACGATTTGGCAGAAAACAAACTAAAGTTTAGGCACTCATTACGTACTAATTATAGAGGGTTTGACGTCTCATCGCTCAATTTGCCCGTATAGGAGTTTAGGAACAAATTGCATTATAAATGTACATACGTGCTTGAACAGCCCACATTCCGTGCATTTAGTGTTGAGCACGTAATTTTGGCTGCCGGGCAAATTGACAAAAATAATTTATGACGTCACGTGAACAACCTCTATGAGTCGAGTCTTGCATTAAAGTAGGCTAATATTGCTCAACTTCAGGCGCTTAGGCGCACACATCATTAAATGTATCTATCCACGCACAGTAGGCTATTTCCACGTGCACGGACAGTCATATAAATTTCGCATATTTAGTATTACGCGCGCCATTTCGGCCGTTGGGCAATTAAAGTTAACAAAAACAAATTATGACGTCACGCGAAAATCAGAATCAGAATATAGCGTAGGTGACGCACTCGTAAGACCAGTATGGATGGTTCGTGCAGCCCACCAATCGAAAATCCAACATAACAAGCGCGGAATGGTTGAGATTGACGCAGAGCTGGCTACGCAATAATGGAAACGTTTGGTGCAATGTTTTTCGTGACAAAAAACAGTTCGTTTTTACAAGTACGAGTTAGAATATCTCTTACGACTCTACGAGTTACGCAAAGTTTTTACGCAAAATATTCTACAAGCTATCGAAATTTATTATTATGGACGCAGTATCCAGTCTAAATGGAAAGTAAGTAGATCGCTTTATCTTATCTTTACTTAAATCATGATATTAGCCAAAGTACTTGAAAGGAAACTGACAAACACCGCGGCATTGCAAAAGAGGCAAAGTGGATGCAAGGGTGTTGTCTTTGGTATAGAGCTTGGAAGATTGAAGACTTTGTGATTACTACTAAGCAAATTAGCTTGTTGTCAGGGCGTGGTAATTTATACACCAATATAGTAAATGAGGTTTGCTGCAAGTTGTATCGCTGGACGATAACAAATGTAATATTTAATTTCACTTAAGGTACCTCATCATTTGTAAGTAAGGAATCATTTTAGTAAAACGGGCGGGGGTGGTGGCGGTGTTATATTCTGATGCACTTCAATTATTAGTGTGTACTGAATAGGCTATAGGACTATATTTATGTTGTCTTATATATTATATATAGGTACATTGTTCAGACGGACTGCTGTGGAACGTGAAACTTTACGTCGGTCGTATCTCATGACTGAGATGATGATAACCTTTCGTTCTTGTTGAATATCGCGCATGAACATTGTCACGGCATTTGTTGTTTGTTCAGATACTAATAATAAGTTTACTCCCCCTATTCGGCCTATTCACCCTCTTGTAATAGAGACAAATCATTGGTGGCGAACCACTACTCGTGGTTGATACGAATTCAGTATGAAAATACCAAAACATGATCCTACGTCATATGACATACAGTTGGAAACATGACCAGTCTCGGTGAAGAGAGTGTGTAAAAGGGAGTAGTTGCGACCATGTATACATGCGCAATGCATGCGTGATCGTCCATTTACCTCGTGGCTACGCCAATGCCATTGGGTAAAATCTGTATAAAACAATCATAATGTTTCTTTCTTTAAATGAATGGGGTTAACTTATGTATGACGCTAACATAATAATATATTTCCAGTTAGGAAATACAGTGACAAAAAACGATTTCCCTCTAGCCGGAGAGACAAAAATATGATTTGCATTTGTGTTCATAAATTTTAGGCAGAATTTGAAAAAGATCAGTTCGATTAAAGACATTCGTTCTAATCTTTTTTCAGACTTCTTCCTTTTGAATTGGATGGCCCTAATGGTGCTCCTGACCACCATGGAAACACCACCGCACCGGCTGTGCTACGTAATTTTGGGACGGAAACAGCCGAAACCGCCAACGGTCGAAAGCGATCCCCTGGCTCCATCGAAACCGATCTAAAGCATTATGTTTTCATCCGGAACAAGGATTGCAATAGCAACACGCAACTCCCAATTCCAGCTCTCGTTAAACAAAACGTCATCGACGACTATCACCATGACAACAATGATGTTGATGACGAATCGGATGACGAAAGCGACACCGACTCAGTGATTGATACGTCAGAATGTGACGATGTGTTCAGAGTTAAGCCCAATACGATAGGCGACATGATTAAGGTAACCGCCAAGTGTCATTGGCTTGTTAAGAAATATCGTCGGTCAAGCTTTCCCAATGGAGACAATCAATCATTCGGCAGTTCTGAAACTGGCATTAACAGTTTAAAAGTCAGATTACATGTCATGACAATGCTAACTAACCCCCTACCCATGGAGAATAATACCACCGAAGAACCAATGGTCATTGGGTCCAGTCTGTTGAGTTCAGTCGAAGAAGGTCGTCTACCTTGGATGCAGACTTTGATTAAAAGAGAAGCAGACGTTGTACCTTGCTGGTCTGAGGACGCTCACCCTGGGATAAGTGACCTAGTTAGAGGAAAAGTTGAATTTGAATGTGAAGTTAAAGCCAAAGTGCAATATAATCCCCGAAACAGATTTAACTTTCAAAGGTTTCTGGAAAAAAGAAGGATCTGGAGGCAAAATAAACTTAAGCAAAGACGAATGTATTCCAGATTTCCCGTCGATACATTATATCCTCGGTTAGTCTCTTCTCACAGACAATCGATTGTCGGGCATCATGGTCACTTGATCAACCTATCCTCTCACAGGACCAGTCACATGCCTATTCCACAGTTAGGTACAGCATATCTACCACGTTATGTGCGACATTCTATACATCCTCATCGTTCGTACCAGTTCCTGCCAACCTGCTGTCTCCCTCCTGTTTCAATTACACACAGCGGCTACCGAGTCTCTCCTGATCGTTGTGTTGTCCCATTATCCAACAATTTAACAGTAATGGAACCCGTTGTAGCAAAAGCGAAACTGATGAGACCATCATCAGGAAAAGCAATTACAAACAATATTTCTAACATTATTGCTTCTAGGGAAGTCTATGCTGGACCCGTTGTCCATCACATAATTGGACATGCTAAACACATGTCTAAAATTATAATAGAATTACCAGTAAGAGAAAACAAGCTGCCGAAGCGAGTGCGATTTGATTTGACTAAGAACGAGACCAAGATCGTCTGCCGATATCTTAATCGAAACCATGATCTCCCACTCCGACAGCAAGGCGAGAACATGAATCCAATAGTCATTAAAAAGAGCAAAAAAAAACATTGCGTATGTGGCGAAAGCAATGGAGTAAAGGACAAGGGCGAGTTTTGTCTTGTAAATAATCGGACAAGAGAGATTGAGACATTGCCTTCAAATGTATCTGCAAGGGTGTCCCTTCAAACATCCTCATCAAAACCATCGCTATTGTATCTAAAGGGAAAATGGTTAGCAAAGGCCAGGAAACACAAGGTCGCACAAGACAAGGAAGGAACGAAACTTCGTGACAATGAACAGGTGAAATGTCAAAATCATGAAATACCGAGCGCAGGAATACCCGCACCTCTTATTCTGATGACGCAGAATGGCAGTGAAAAGAGAAACGACACGAGTGAGAAACATGACAATAGAGACATCCACCATCATCATTCAGCTGAAAACTTCTTAATGACAAGAAGAACAAAATCGATAATATATCCAGTTAACCAAAAATCTAAAAAGTTTCACTTAAAACAGAAGACAGAGAAACAAAATTGTAACATTGTTAACGAAACTTGTGCTCAAACAGATATAAAACAAAATACCAAAGACAAATCTAATGAATCTAGCAGTGCAAGAATTGTGGACAACAAAGAGAGAGTATATAATGTAAAAGTTTATAAAATACTGGATACGAAAATAAATTTGAGTGATGTCGTCTCCACTATGGTCCCTGGTAATGTCATCAAAGAACATCTCGCGGATGCTGCAGCTGCTACACATCCTACAACACATCATAGAATAACGAAGGTCAACACTAGAGACACTGACAAGCTTGCCTCAGCTGAGGAAAAGACTTCCATGATTAGGCATAAGCGGTGGTCAACCTCTCTGACAACATACCCGGTGAACAAAAAGTCTAAGAAATTCAACTTAAAACAGAAAACAGAGACTCAAGAATGTAACACTGTAAACGAAAGTTGTGTGCAACCAGATCAGAACCAAGGTATCAAAGACATATCCAACGATCTTTGTCATGTTAACAGACAATTATTGGTGCCAGATGCAGACTTCAAACTTGACAGAAAAGTTGACAAGGGAGACAAACGGGGCAATGCAAGAATAAAGGAATTCCATAATATAAAGACAAATATTAGTAGTAGTACTTCCACCGGGACTAAGCAAAAGTTAGCAACCAAGGAAGAAACGGAAAAGTTTCAACAATACATTGATATAGCCAGTCAAGGGAATCAGACTCCACGTCGAAGGAGCATATGTCGTGAACTAGCTGATACTTCAGAAAGAAACACAACACTTACCAGACCAAGTAGTACAGCTTCATCGGATACCGGAATACATAAATCCACCTACAGCCGGACCATTTGCTTCATCATATTTGCGTTGATTATTTGCATCATAATGAAACTTGTTTTATTGGTTGAACCTGAGATTTCTGTACTGATTGACAGTATTTTAACTTATACATTTACAACAAAAGACCTAGGTTATGCATGAGTCTTAGTCATGTGAACTCTGATGGAGGCGACCCTATCAAGTCAATATCAATTAGTAATTGCTCATGGGTAAATAGCTCAATGGTGTAATGGGTCAAATTAGTGTGTACTACGCAACTACTATTGTGAACAGGTTACAAATATGAATAGAATCGATCGCCAAAGATACAAGTATAATAAATTCACCTGCTGTGCAATTAAATAATGAATTAAATGATGCATGTTGTTAACAGTTTCTTTTGTATTTTAAATGTCGTTCGCTTCATGGTCGGTTTACTTATTGACTAGGTTTCGTGAATGGTTATATCCGGTGACTAAATGTGCTAGAGTAGCAATAACAACAAATTACCTTTCGGCTTCAGTAATGTTTCATTCATCATGATATACATATTTTACTAGTAGAATTATTCCCAAATTCAGAACGCACCAGTGATGTTATCACGATAACCTGAAATTTTGAGAGACAATGTGACAAAATACATTTAAATATTATTTAAATTTATTTTTTGCAGGTTATAATATTTCCTGTTCAAAATAATTAGCAATATCAAGGATTATAACAAACTAACCATCATAAAGAAATGTTTTCAAATTAAAGATAACATTCTACTCACTTGCAGGTTTGGTTTGTCGTGCTGTTTGAAAGTGACACGAAAGATTATCTACTATTCTATTCGCATGCGCGTGGCTCGAGATTTGTCATGTTATCGTTCTAAGCAGCGACCGGTGTAGAGAAATGAAGAAGAAGCAAAGTGGTGTCGTGTTGAACGGCTTCAGGTTGCTCTTTAAATGGGAGGAGAGCATTGTAATAGACATGGAGTCCAAATGGGTGCCTTCCGGGGGAGGAGTCTAATGGAAGGTGGGAGAGAGGGAAATAGTTTAATGATCCTCCATTCAGGGCCATGAGGGATGAACCCTTGTAAACACCCGGCGCTTTCGAACAACTTCCCAAGCCACTACTTCTCAGTGTCCGTCCCATGTTCGAACACAAACATCTTCGCCATTGGCAAAAACAATTGTTGTGGTACATCGCCGTTACATTGCAGTAGCCTATAGCGGGCATATGTCTTGCAGTCTACAAAACCAAGCTTAAGCTACAATATTTGCACTCAAGTTCGAAAGGCACGGCTTCTCGATGGGTCTGCAACTATGTATGCATATCATTCGATCTATGTGGGCATGAACATATACCGACAACAGTTCTGCCTAATGCATGCTCTACGTGGACTATTCTGTTTCCAATTGCATCCACAACCCACATTTTCTCTATATAAAGTTTTATTATGTTCTGTTAAACGAAGAGGGGCGCCCCGGGTTCCATGAACTTTCACGCGTGGGACATCAAGAAAGGTCAGAACCTAAATGAGAAACTGCGCACCTAAAATTCCCGATCATTTATAAGGTGCGCACAAAAAATTGTTTTCGAGTGGTCAGTATCAATATTATGATAATAATATAAGATAACAATGTTGATATCGGTAACAGTCAGTGAATTTGCCTGCTGACTAAGACATTGGGCTAAATATGAACAAAGGTTGGGGTGTGTTAAGAAATAGAACGAAGGAGAAATTGGGCGCAGTGGTCAATAATTGTGTAAACCGCCTGCCCGGGGCACCGTGATTGAGGGGGGGGGGTAAAGTTTCATTTATCGGGACCAAGAGATTTAGTTGGGGTCATGAAGCTTTGGGATGACAAACACCGTCTTCCACAAAGGTTGTAGTTATGGCGACGGCAAAGGTCATACAGTGTAGTGTCGATGTGTTATTTTATCAAAAAGATATCCCCAGATATGGACAAAAATACAATGCGTGCTAAATACAAAATATTAGTAATTAAAGTTTTTGTTTGTCACAAAAGGCCGTTTTTATTTTACGCATAGCGACCTGAAGAAATATAAATATGTAAACAACATAAACACAAAACAGAAAGACGAAGAAACTTGAAACAGACCATGCGTGAAATGTGTATTGCAATTTCAAATTGAAAATATGGCTATTCTATTTACAATGTCGTCCTTTGCTGTTTCATTATACCTCACTTCACCCCTACATAAATATAGCTTGAATTACTTTTCATCTCATTTTAAAATATTGACCGACATTTGATTGACACAGGTGCCTCCGTGTCCCTGCCGTGTCGACAATGAACAACCAAACTTACGTTATTTGTTCAGGTGTTCCGATGCTAAATCACATTCTATATTTCCTCATTACTGGTTTCACTGCTTGGTGCAAGGCAAGTATGTTAAGCACACCTATTGATTAATATTCATTATACTTGTCGAATAGGAATCATCTAAACTACCCATAACCATCATGCATATCAATATTCATCCATACAGCCAACATTCCGTTTTTGACTTCTTGAGATTCTTGAGACTTCGTGTTAACAGCTGTTTCTAGCTTATTGTTGTACTATATCAGAAACAACGGTATATATTAGTATTCACGTGGCCTACAAAATCGATAGGGGGAAGAAGTTCCAATGCTGCCTTCGGCATCGACATTGAGGATGAAGTCTACTTATTGTAATACACTACTGTAGGGAATTCTGCTTTAAACAGAAACATATTGTAATGTGACTTTCGCTATAATTATAGAGATTGATGGCCAGAGTAGATTTTGGAACCGTGTATTGCATTACCTTGAAAATGATACAAGATGAAAGAAAACAGACACGTTCTTACGTATGATGTAGTGTGTTGGCTTCCGTAGCATGTTACTGTTTTACTTAAATGTCCTGTGCAACCAAAATAACAGGACAATCCAAGACAGTGAACCATGAATTGATACACTAAAATCCCTTGGTTTGGCAATCCTAAACGTTTTCAACGTGTCTATACCCCACTCACTTGATAGCGTGATATCCGTTACATGATAGCTGTTGTAGCATCCATATATGTGCATGGGGCTATAATCATGGAAATTGTCAACTAAAAGTGGTATGTTACACCATACCCCTAATCTTGGTTAATACATCCGTAATATAATACAATCTAGGCCATGCCCAGTCTCCATCATTATCGCACCATCAATTATTCAATTGTTCGTTCATATATTTCGAACCAAAATTGAATAAAGGCTAATTAGGCCTATGGTCTGTTCCCATTTAGCATCATCTAATTAATTTGTTGTTTTTGATAAGCAGTATAACATCCCTCCTAGATATGTTGATAAGTGTTCACACTTAATTTTATTATGGTAATCAGAAAGATACGATCAGATATAAGAACTGAGTTGCATTTCTAACTATCAACTCAATTAGTTGTTTAAATGGTAGAAATCTTGTCATAATAATTACTAAACAAAGTTTACTTAACGCCAAGTGATAAAGAAGCACACATTTTTTTCTTTGCCTCGATTTTCTTTGAAGCTTCAAATGCCAGTATTTTCAAATTGTAATTCTTGTTTTGTATCTGTGTTATATCCGTTCTCATTATACATATAATCTCGCTCGTGACAATTATTTGAAAAGGTGGGCGTTAGCTGTTATAAAAACCAACGATCGATAATAAATGTACTACAAAGAAAGCCTTGTCGGTGTCTGTATTAAATACTAATTATTTTGTTCATTAAATTGCCATCAATATGTCAATTTTTCTCAGCCTATATCATTTTTGTTAACAGGTTTCATTCCACGAATGAAATTATTCACAGGGGAATCGAACACACGAACTTGTATATATAAGATATTTCTAAATGTATGGGCTACGACATTTTTACCATGTTTATTACCTCCACGTCAACAGTTAAATGGTATATCATTGACAGTTAGGACCAATTTTGAAAGATTGCCAAAATTTGGAAATATAAATTCTGCTCATTAAAGTAACATGAATGACTCACCTTTATACAAAAAACACATTTTTATTATTCCGGTTGCAGTTAAAGGTGATATGCCGTCTTGTTTGTCCTTCTGACGCATGCGCATTACCGCAAGCAATAACTTTGACTGTGGTAAATTTAACCGGGCTCGCGTACATCGTACGATCGATAGGTTGATCCAAATTTACTTTTCTACTTTTGTCGTAATGTAATGTAATCGTAATGTAAACGTCCATGTTGTCGCTTTATCATCGTCCAGAAATGCAACTCGGTTCTTATATCTGATCGTATCTTTCTGATTACCATATTATGAGAATTAAGTGTGAACACTTATCAACATATCTAGGAGGGATGTTATCTGCATTTTCAAAAGTAACAATTTAATTAGACGATGCTAAATGGGTACAGACCATAGGCCTAATTAGCCTTTATTCAATTTTGGTTCGAAATTATGAACGAACAATTGAATAATTGATGGTGCGATAATGGTGGAGACTGGGCATGGCTTATAGATTGTATTATATTAGTTAAACGGATGAATTAACGGTGTAACGTACCACTTTTAGTTGACAATTTCCATGATTATAGCCCAATGTACATATATGGATGCCACAACAGCTATCATGTAACGGATATCACGATATTAAGTGAGTGGGGTATAGACACGTTGAAAACGTCTAGGATTGCCAAACCAAGGGATTTTAGTGTATCAATTTCAGGGTTCACTGTCTTGGATTGTCCTGTTATTTAGGTTGCACGGGCTATTTAAGTATAAAACAGTAACATGCTACGGAAGCCAACACACTACATCATACGTAAGAACGTGTCTGTTTTCTTTCATCTAGGTTGTATCATTTTCAAGGTAATGCAATACACGGTTTCAAAATCTACTCTAAGGCCATCAATCTCTATATAGCGAAAGCCACATTACAATATGTTCCTATTTAAAGCAATATTAAGATATATCGTTGTATCTGATATAGTGCAACAATAAGCTAGAAACAGCTGTGAACAAGATATTTGTATTAAATGTTGAATTGTATATTACTAGTATGTGATAATATGCACAATGTTCAAAAATAAAAATATATAATTTGATTGTGCTTAGTACATTTCTATTATTCAAAAGGTGTGCTATTTTTCATAAGGTTATGCAACTGTTACCAAATGGCAGTTAGTGTTGGCATTGTGCATACATTATACAGTACTATAGGTAGGATAGCACAAATCCTGCTATAAATGTAACATTCATTAACTCAACCAGGGTGGGAGGGTAAAGGTACCGGGTAGTGCATAGGAGAGACAGGGATTTCTTATAAAAGGAGGAGGTTGCACTACCTGACTGAAAAAGCAACATTTATTTATGATTCTGACTCTTATTGTTCAAATTAATTTTATGTGACGGATGTTACAAGTTATAATTATTTAATTCAACCAGGTTATAGCTATTAATTGTTAAAGAAGGTTATGTTATGACTTTAAATTGTTATAAAGAAATAACTACCTGAAGAATTTGTAAGATTCATGCCCTTTGTAACTGTATTTAACATTTATTTTTAATACGGTGACGAGTGTTTCAACGACTTCTTGAGTGCTTACAAACTTTTTGCCTCTGACACAAGTAATATACTTTGCATCTATGAATATATTTCATTTTGTTACATAGAGTTGTAACACCCTCAACATATTTTGTGACGGGTGTTAATTAATTAACTTAATTGTTTGCCATAATTACTTCTGAATTTAGGTTGTTGTGAATTTAGAAAATCCAGAATATTTTTTTTATTACATCCACATTTTGGTCTTCTATACAAACTTTTGACATACAACGTGATAGGTGTTACAACGACAAATTTTGGTCAGCCCCACGGAGTTGAAAAAGTGAAAATGCATGTTGGATGTCTAAAAATTTTAAGATCTTGGAATTGAGAAACATCATAGGTATACTACCAGTATTAAGTGTTAAGGCACCCCTTTATGTGCTATGTGGTTTAAGAAATGAATAACTAACATACAGATGCCGATAGTACCTCGATATACGCCCGGAATACATCGGTTGACATCACGAGAAAACTCTATACCAGTATATATGAAATAAATATACTCCACAGGCGTGCATGGTCAGAATGTACCGTGCGAGAGGTCCCAGGGGCCTCGAGCAAAACATTGTAATATAATTGGTTAAACAACCAATAATAGCCACGAATCCCAAGATCCCAGATCAGTGTTCCCCGCCCCGGATATTTTCAGAGGCAGAATTCTGTGAAAAGTTTTGTATGTTTTAAATGTCTTAAATTGGTGAATTGTAGGTTTATGACTAGAGCAATCGGAGGGAATTCCCCAAACGTTAGGTAACTGGCGTATAATAAACTATTATAATATAAATTATATAATAAACTAATTTACTATAATAAATATTAGCCTAAATGAAACGTTTTCCAAAACACGTTAAAGCAGGGGATGGCAGGGGAAGGATGGTCCAGTCAATTACTATTTATAGGGCATAAAACGGTTCATAGAAGTATTGCTTGTTCTTATATGCCCGGCGCACTTTTTATTTAATTTCTCCATAGGCGCCGATTTCGCTTCAAGGTGGGGGGAATTATATATAATACACCAACGATCGGTGCACAGGGGCGCTCCCGGAATGTATTCATTTTAATGTTATCGATTTTATGTAATATTTATATTTTCAAATGGAGGTTTACGGTTAACCATATCTACTTGATCTTGCATTTAAAGTATAGACTGCGTAGCCTATACATGACGGTCCATTATATGTGCATAAAGTGTTTATTCTACCACCGTATATTAGAAGAAACTTACGTTTTCACCAAATAACGGTTCGAAATTAATATAGAGTTAGCGACTTTAGCAAGTACAATGAATGGTTTCAATACCTCTATATGGAAGCATGGCTCACCATTCGCTTATAGTTGCTTATACTCAATAACACATCCCCGCGTATACACATAATGGTAGAAACGCCACTGTACTCAGTAATATATACATGGTTAAATAATAGGTTCGAAAGAGCAACTAGGTAACGCGAGACGGTCCGACAAGGGTTCCACGCAGGGCCGTAGCGAGCGGGGGGTGTGGGGGTGTCACACCCCCCCCCCAATAATTTGGTCGCCGTCGGCAAATTGTTTGCCCGTCGGCAAATTGAAGCCCCGTGGGTAACGCAGAGGAAAAGGAGAGAGGGGAAGAAGGGGAAAGGGAAGAAGAGAAAGGGGAAACGGGGAAGGGGATGAGAAAGGGGAGATGGGGAAGGGGAAGATGGGGAAGGGGTCCGGGCAGACTTGTTGTTGTCGGTTTTAGAGCTATTTTGATTTTGGCTTTTCATCTAATGTGCCACCTATGTATACGATGCAAGTTGGTTTTTGTATATAAAGCTATGCTATTGTAT
>JAODAF010643231.1:0-12993 GCA_027574765.1 Molpadia intermedia
GAAGTAAACGCATTACGAGTACTTCGTAAAATATGAACGAATGCATATTACAGTAAAACAGGCTCTGCCGTTAATGGTAAGCTGCGCGGGTACATTTGAGTACTAGAAAATATTATATATGCCATCATCCTCACTCACCGCAATATAGCTACTGAAAACATTACTTTGAACGTCTATCAAACATGGCACCAGTTTGCATCTATAGACATTTAATAAACAACAATGGAGAAGGGGGGGGGCGGCACATACTGCAATTTTACCCTCACCAGCATCACACGTGGCACCAATTTGGAAATGCAGATCTGTAAATTTTCGAAACACTTCATTGTATCTGGTCTTATATGCCCTCCTCTGTGGAGTCTCTTATTATACAGCTACCATTTGATAATACAACACATTATGCAAATAAGCGTATATACAAGCTATAAAACAATGAGGCTACAGTGTGTAGATGTTATAGTTCTACATCTTACATGACAATACCATCTTTTGTGGTTATGTACTCTGAGTTAGCACGTTATCAACGTCTAGTTATACAATTTGATTATTATTCTTATTACTTAACAGTTAACGCACTCACAGAGATATCTGGGTTGCCCATGGATTTACACCAGTCGACTGTTTGTTGTGTAGTCACTCTTATCGTCTCTGTCCGTCCATTGTAGAATTTACGTGTCGGGGCTGTTTCGTAGCAAGGTACTGACCTTTAATAAAATAGTTAATAAATAATCAGTAGAATGATATCATTATGATCTGATGATGTTTCTTTATCAAAACGATCTTATACATCATTTTTCCCTACAAAAGCTGACACTGACCGGATATGAAGCTGACATTGACTTGTCACGAAGCTAACACGGACTGGTCATGAAGCTAACACGTGAGTAAACTGTCAAATAACTCCCGTATACATTACTATAGTGTGGCGTATATGTGACGTCGCGTGAGAAAGTCTCATCTTAAATCTGACATCGGCTATTCGTTAATTCGATATTGGACAAAGGTTAGTTGTAAACACTTACTTTCCGTATTTATTGTAATATGCTAGTTGTATGGCTAGTTGAAAGAAGCTATCTGGATGAATGCGTTGTTCCTTGGCAAAATTCCTCCCATATAGTGTGAAATCGCTCGCTGCAACGTCTACTCTCTCTGCCTGTAAAACAAATAACAGTGCGGTAGAGGAGTTTCTAAATACAACCTATCATAAACTGGAAAAATATTTTTTATGCATAGTTATAGACCACATAATTATGGTAGAGACAATTGTCTGCCTTGGAATGTCTGCCTTGGTTACAATTTTTACAGCAACAGTGAAGCCTGTTACATTACTGGTTGTAACAAGGGCCAGCTAGATTTGACAAAAAGCTATGTTGCTTATGATATGATATGAATAGTATATATATATAAATTCTCATGATAAAGAATGACGGCTGTGCACCAACCAAATGTCATGTCCAAATAGAAAACTTCTACAAGACCATGACGGTCTGTGAATTAACGGATTAAATCAATGGGAGAATTAATGGTGGTGCACAACCTAAGCGGAATCATCATATTAAATATTGCTTTCCATCAAGTTTATTATGGCACTAATTCTAGACTAAGCTAACCTAGCACTAGATTGAGCAAATAATTCACCTTACGATTATTGGGTACAGGATTCAGCACAGGATAAAAAAGCACTATAGGCCTATTCTCAGTGCATTTCACACGTTATGTTCTTAATACAAAAAATGTGTGTTGTTTATACCAATCCACACAGGAATCGCCTCACCAGAATATACTTACGCATTTGGTGTATGTTTCTGCGGCATGTACTTTGGCTTCTTCTACCTTGGAGTCCATCTTGAAAATGATTTCCTCGGGAATGACGTCATCAGATCGCCCCTCCGGGCTTCCCTGTGGATGATTGAAGTATGAACTAGTATCAACTACTTAAATCTCAAGTCTAAAGTCTTAAATCTCTTTAATTATTTTCTTTGGAGGTGGGTGGGAGGTCCCGTAGGAGGGTGGACATTTCAGTTATTTGGGTGACAAATTCACTGTAGACTTTTACAAACTTGGCAAAAAACAGAACAATAAGTCCCGTAAATCTAGTGCTGCGCGCATCATTTGAACTGTCGGACAAAATGATGACGTCACGTAAAAAAACCTCCATAGAGTGACTGTCATGCAGAAAGAGTCACAATAAGTTGAACTGATCATGCGGTGCACAAATGTACCAGCGTTAGGCAATATAAAAAACGAGCATTACGGTACCTTAGGAAGATGGGGTAACGACTGTGGGTATGTGCCGTACCACATATCCACCTCGCTATATATACATTATCATCATGTACCAGAAATAACATGCTTATCAAATACATATACGGTACAACACTACCAATTGTCGGTATGGTAATACTTACATAATACTTACAATTGTTATGCAATGTTGTCGGTTTGTAGTAAGTGTGCATACAGTACAACTTATTTGAAGATAATATTTTATGGTAATAATACTCCCATTATATTTGCGTCATGGTATCGAAACGTACTTGAATTGTTAATGCAAATAAAACCAATTACAACATGTAGACTTACTGTCCAGTCGTTTGATTTCCTTGTAATACGTTGCTCAATCCACAGCTCAGCCAGACTAAGGACAATACCCTCATAAGGACAATGCTGTCAAGAAAACAAATATTTTGAGACATCACATTTAGATATGCTCCTCAGTTGGAAGTTCGAACAGACATGAGAGTTCGAACAGGCATGAGAGTTCGAACACCCTTGCAAAAACATAAATAAATTTAAAGACTATATTCCTGGTTATTCTGAGGAAAAGGGGTTTTAAGACATTTTTACACTCCTGAATGTTAGATGTTCGAACTGTAGTGACCAACTAACAAATGTTTATGTATAAAGTACGTAGTTACTACAAAATATAGCAAATATCACTGAAATATTTACACATACAGTTTCTTGCCAAACTTGTGTTGCTAACCGAGCTGCCTACGATGTGTTTGGGGTATTGATCGTTTATATAGAATATGAATACGAAAATGGTAACCGCTGTGGTAACCGCTGAAACATGCTGCGTAGTATAATCACGAGATCGTATTACAGTTTATTGATGTAATGGCAAGGAAGGACAAATCTTCATTAATGAATCTGCCTCCAACTAAAACGGATTTTTTTTACTACCAGAAAAAATATCAGACGAGGCATTCCATTCTTTAACCCGAATATTGGCTAGAACTATACTTACTAGTGCCGGGTGTCATAGAATACCCCATAATCCACTGGGACTCGAATCAAAGATCTCTTGCTCCACTTGCAATTCCCATTGCCTAGGACGTTATCGTGGCCGACCAGACACGAGTGACCAGATTAAGAGGAAAGGTTCTAACGTTTTATTTTAGTTTCAACTGATAATACTGTCCATGCTTTCCAATTGTTATAAACAGAGATCATGGGAAGTGATGCATTCCTAATTGAACATTTGTGAACCTCGAATGGATCTCACAGACGGAGATAGGCCAATAGGGACGAACATTAAACATACGAGGTCAATGATATTTGATATCAAGGAGTAGAATGAATACTCTTACACGGTGACAAAATTGAGACTCAAACCCATAACCGCCTGTTCAACGTGTAGTTGTATATATACTCACATCTGCTGTAGAGCCAATGGTACCACTTTTGTAATATATGATCCCAGACGATTTATCATACCATCGATCGACAGGGTTCTCACCAGCCAGACTGGATTTTACCACCTAATGAAAAAAAACACCATAAAATATGAGGATTAAGATTTGTGAGTCTATTTCTTTACTTTCTTGATAAACACGAACCTATAGTTGAATTAAAGTTGTACTTCCATGGCTTGTTAAAGAGCTTATATTAAAAAATGGATTTTTCGCAAGACTTTGAGAACCTTAACGCTGGTCACTAGAAGCCTGCTGCTAGCACGAAGCAGAAGTGAACTGGAAACTGCAGCCGCTTGTCAAAATGGAGAGCTATAATAGGTCATAAGATAAAACTACCTCGACAAAAGTCTTACCTCAGATGGAGTCTTAGGAATTCCGTCATCTAATGAATATGCAGAGATTGCAGACTGAATTGCAACCAGGTTTTCTGCGTTTTTCGGATCAAGAGAAGCCAAATATGCGTGCATCTACAAGAAACAAAATACAGGTGGTTAGCCGTGAAATGGAGAATTTTAAGGGGTGAGGCAGGGGCGTAACGTAGCGCAGCTAAACATTCTTAATGGGTTTTTGTGAGGGAACTACGCGTCATTATTTTATTTAGCTTGCGTCATGCATAATGAGGCAACATTACACATACGCAAAAAAAATACATCGTCAGTGCCGTTGTTTCATATAGTTACCTATGTTGTAGGACTTTATATGCCTTACAACTGTTTCCGTTCCTGGTCTCGTTCTAGGACATAATGATTATAGGATTGGCACGAATTATGGACGAAAATGTGGACAATTACTAGCGATTTAAAAAATATGTGCACCAAAAATAGCATGGTAGATTTACAGATAACAGGGCAGCTGCCTATAACATATGAAGTTGATCAATAATGCCTTTATTAAGCTGGTATATTACTTAACGCAAGTGCCATACACATTTTGATAATGCTATATTACGTTCCGCCGGTACTTTAATCAACGCAAGTGCCATACACGCACAGCAACATACACACGCACACTCATACGCTTAACACACACAATAGTATGAACGCATAGCTAGGCCCCCGAGCTTTCAACATCGAAATGAAAAATACAAACTTAAAAACTTCCAAAAATTTGTTTCAGCCATATATAGTCCTAGGACTCTTGACGAAGACTCGACTATATCTCTGACATCCATGGAATAGACAACAAACAAAATATTATAATATAAAAGGAATGAAGTTTTACTTTTGCCCAGGATGCCCGGTCGTCTGCAGTAAGAACACCAATTCCCTGGCCTTTGTCTCTGCTTCGTTCCTTGATGGATCTTAGTTGCCTGATTGAAATAAGAAAATGTATATCAGTACATGATCATGATCGTGTTCCGCCCAAGTTGCAGTGCTGTTCGCCTGTTCCGCCCAAGTCGCGGTGCGCAAGTCCCCATTAACGTTGGTTCCCCCAAGTTTCCCTTGCTAGCAAACTTCTGGCTACACTAATGTTTGTATCATATTCCATTATATTGAAAGTTGACATGTGCCTTTAGCGTGACTAACAATACACGATGCTGACATCTTTCTCAATCCTATTTAATAATTATGGTATACGTCATCTCGTAGGTCAAAGAAGTCAGCAACTATATGTGCTGGAATTATAAACCGAGCTTTCAAAGCAAAATTAGCCTATATGGCATGCTTGAGTAAGTTAACCAGAAATTCGATGTAGAGAGTTTATAGACTACTATGTTCAAACCTTCAATATTGGGTTTGTTCGTTGCTTTTTGTACTCCTCTTAAAAGTTGCCGTTGTTATACAATATTGATGTTGTTAAATATAATTCACGAAACACATATTTTAATTGCTGTCACCATCTTTGTTTAGTCTTATCCTCTAAAAGTGTGCTTTTAGGAAACATTTTAAAAAGTAAATTTAACTAAGCATTGTGGGAGAATTAATTCCTTGGAGTACTTCATGGTACATTAAGTGGTCATATACTTTTGTTTATTGAACAGCAATTATTTAAGTATTAAAGTACACGTATTTGTCGCCATAAGAAAATTGCTCACATAATGTTAGAGACTGAATGTCGCCCAAATTAGGGTTAAAATTCAGCCACGGTGAATGATTGTATTGTAGAATCATACATGTGACTCTTGACGGATTCATTTGCATAATTGTCATATGCCTTGACTGTAACTAGAACTACTCTTTGCATCGTGTGTCGTTTCCTCACCCGAACACCCGATTTGTATTGCCAGTTGGATACTTTTCAGACTGTCATCATTTTCGTAAATGTTTAAAACATGGTTTAAATCTTTTGTCAACTTACATCATTGCCTACTGGGTTCCGTAATCTACATGAGCTATGTCCCTCAACTTTGTAGTAAATCATTGCCTTAACCGGTGCAAACACTATTACTTACCTTTCTATTTCATATGATCCAAATGGTCTTCCCGATTCATCTACTATGTCCATCTTGAAGATGTGACCATTGCAGAGCACGACAGCGTATGACGGACAAGGACCTTCACTTTCTGTAAAAATGATTTGTTATCACATAATCTGTATTAAACTTTCCTTCCCGGAGTCTCAGACTCATCACTTTGAAACTTCAATTGATCATACAAGCATATGTATTGTTTACATAGAACTTATTGAGTTACACATGTTTTTGAGTATAATTATTCAATAAATAAATTAATAATAATACTAGTTACTGTGCATGCACGGTACTATTCTAGACTGCTTTGATATTACCATATTGGTCATTGTGCAAGCTGGTCCTTGTTATATTGCAATATTTTGGTGCCCGCCTTACAAGTGGCTTTCATCTCCCTAAGATTTTTAGTATATTTATATTCAAAGTTATATTGACATTCTCCTGTTTTGCGCAAATGTCTTCTCTCGGGAAGCACCTATTATCATCATTACGTGAATTTGCATCTATATCGGCATAATATATAAGGTACAGTCTAAGGACGTTGGACACGCTCTAGCCAACGCTGTACATATATGTATCCAGTCCATATTGGGTAAATATGTATTGTATATATATATTCACTGCGTAAACGCTGTTTAAACAATTTGGTTGTTCAGTTGTTGAGTTGACGGTATAATGGTCTTTTCTTTTGTTCCCACGCCCCTGAAGAGAACTAGAGAAAGTCAAACATACCTGTCTTAAAATGACACACGAGTTGATCTACTGGATCTCTTGGAATCCGACTTGTGCAGAAGAAATTCCTGTATTGGTTCATCGAGAAGACACTACCACCTTTAGTACGCATCACCGGAATTTCCTCTCTGTGTAGAAATGAATGGTTATTGATGCATTAGCGTAGGGAGGAGGGAATACCCCCACCCTCCTTCTCACTGTGCCAACAATTATTCTGCGGTTTTCAAAAAGTAAGTTTATTCTAGGAGCTTGAAAGGTACAGTTTTCTTCCAAATATTATTATCTTCTAATAGATGTAAATGTTCACTTTTCTAGTAGATCGCCTATCAATTCACGAGAATAAAAAACAGAATAACACACCGACGATTTTGCTATCTAATGAAGTAAGACTTTACAAGGTGTACCTGATCTTGTCATGGTTCCCATGAACGTTGGGCATGCATGGACATTTATGTCCAATCAGCTTTTTGATAAAAAAATTGTTCGATTATATGCAATGTTAACAATTTGGTCGATATATTGGTTAATAATGTTACCAACCATTAAACAAAGCAAAACCTCACAAACCAAACCGTTTGTGGGCAACATTTAAACCAACGTTGATTGGACATATATGTGCAGTTTAGTTAAACTGCTTGCTCATGTATACCCGAGTGTTCTTACAATATTATTGTATAGAAAATCACGGAGCTACCGGTATATATTAGACAGTTAGTTAACTTTTTTATCAATATGTCTTCATATGATAAAGGATATAAAAACAAATGGATCTCGGATGTTGCTATAATTTTCAATTCTAAACAGTTTTCTATGTTACCTTCTCAACATAGCGAAATATTCCGCGAATCCTTGAATATTCTGCGACGCTCTTTTCAGTTGTTCTTTTTCAGATACTTGCGGAGGCCAGTATGTCCCGATAATGGGAGCAAGCCCCGCCATGCAAGTTCCCACTGCCACTGGTTCCCGTACTGACAGGTATCCCAAATCCTCCCACCATTTCTCAAGCTGTAAGCAGAACAAGATGGTAGACCACGGAAAATGCAGGTGAATTCCGTAATTTTTATAATTATTTATTATTAATAAACTTTATATAATAAGGGCATAAACGGTAATCAACTGCTCGTGCAGAGTAAAAAATTGGTGATAAGAAATAAACCTAATATACGGTTAAAGTTACAAACAATGTCAACGATAAAAATAAGGTTTTAAACTCATTATTTTGACTATTGTCTATTGAAAGACTGTTCCAAAGCTAATTGGTGCCAATAGTGGTATTCTTTTATTCCCGTACCTAAGTGTTCTAGTCTGTATATGTTTAGGCCCCTATATATATATGTTTGATACATAGATATACATTACTTACGGTTATTATTTTGCACAGGTTCATCTTAAACTAGTCAAGTTTAGTATTCTCGTTATCACTGACCACAAATACGACAACACCATTAGAACTTCTAGAGGCTCCTTGCAAATTATATTCAATATAGTTGTGATCTATATTGCTGCATTACATTTAACCTTTTTATTAGGAATTAACTTTGTTGAGACTGTTTAACGCGTTTTTACAGTTTTCCATCAGCTATATATTACAATGTTTTATTGTGTAAGATAGCTATAAGACGCATATACGGGTTATATCTTAACCCACTGCTTTGGTATATGTACAAGGTAGCTAAACGCACCCTCACTCTGATGGGAATTCTTAGCGAGTCAGGTTGTCATTGTAATTTGTATGAATATGTAAACAATAAGCTATTATACATTGCTTTATTGTGCAGACGATAGGCTAACATACTGTGATATTAGCGTTAGGCTATATTTCCACCACACCGTTACCGCGTATGTAGTTAAACGCACACATACCAAGTAATATGTTGTATATTAACCCTTTGAGTCCCACTGTCGCATATACGCGACAGGATCGTCTCAGGGCTACTGAGGGCGCCGCAGCAGCCATCTGTGGCACATTCCGGGGTTACGTAATAGGTTCACTGTCTGGCAACCCGGGTACATGCTCGAAAAGCCGGTAAGCAGCGCATCGACGAGCTCCGCGTGAACAAGTGAAGACATGTTGCACTGCAGATATAGGGCGGGATCCAATGAGTTATTAAAACGTTATAGACACTCAGTACGTGAACAGCCTGTAGAGCTCCAAAGAGGGTGGCGCCCTTCTACTAGGCACCCGACTAATCGCAAGAGACACCTTCGTGCATCTTAATAATAAAACGTTATAAACACTCAATACGTGAACAGCCTGTAGAGCTCCAAAGATGGTGGCGCCCTTCTACTAGGCACCCGACTAATCGGAAGAGACACCTTCGTGCATCTTATTATTAAAACGTTATAAACACTCAATACGTGAACAGTAATTTCACGAACATTCCATTTAATATTACCCATAAGCCTCCGACCCTTGAAGCAACCTAACTTAATTCCATAAGTTTTGTACAAGTTTATTGATTCACCATTACCTAACTCAAATAAGTCAAAGGCTCGAAATGTTCCACAATATCCCCTCGGGAGGTTTCTACACATGTATCATCATCTGCATATTGTAAAAATGAACCACTTTACCCCTTTCCCCGGGAATGTGAAAACCTCTAATATACTTTGATGGGTTTATGAATTGAGCAAGAGGCTCAATAAACAAGACATACAACAAAGGCGACAAGGGGCACCCTTGTCTCACCCCTCGCTGCATACTAACTTCATCGGATAAATGACCATTCACTAAAATACGGCTATTTATATTACAATACAAAATTCTAATCCATCTCTGAAAATTGCTTCCAAAATCCATTCTGCTTAAAACTTTGAATAAAAACTCCCAGTTAACTTTGTCAAAAGCCTTATGTTGATCTATAGATATTAACGCACACGAACTACCTTTATGTTCCGTGTAGTCAATGATATCCCGAACAATACGTAAGTTTTGGTGAATGGATCGACCAGGAACGGAACAAGTTTGAAACTCGTTAACAATAGAACCTAGAACCGACGAGAGTCTCATCTGAAGTACCTTAGAGATTACTTTGTAGTCTGCAGTTAATAAACTTATCGGCCTCCAGTTACCAGGGTCTAGAAGATCCCCCTGCTTTGGAAGAAGGGTAACAACAGCTGTCCGCTGGGATTTTGACAATAACTGAGATTTAAAAATTTCATTAATGACATTCAGCAAATCATCACCAATTAATTCAAAAAACTTTACATAAAATTCAGGTGGTAAACCATCAATACCAGGCGATTTGTTTTTTGCCATACATTTGAATGCTTTAAATAATTCATTTAACGAAATAGGCTTATCTATGTTATCCCGGTCAACGGCAGATAAACCAGTATTTATACAATTTAAAAACATTTCTTGATATACATTATTACATTCGAATTCATTTGTATATAAATCACTATAAAATTGATGAAAAACTTTAATAATATTTCCATCCTTCACCTCATTGCCATTAACATCTCGAATACCTTTAATTACTTTTGACTCTGCTTTACTTCTTTCTTTTATATAAAAATAGTTAGAAGGTCTCTCGGCATCCTCCAAAAACTTTTCCCTTGACCTAATAAAAGCCCCCCTCGCTTCCTCAGCGAGTAACTTACTAATATCATCTCTATCTCCATATATACATTTACTTTGTTGATCAGCCAATACACGACGTCTTTCTCTTGCCTTAGCCACTCCATGTCTTACCATTAAATGTTTTGTTTTTATCTTAATACCATCCCACCACTCAGTAATAGATTTATACAACGGTTTCAAAGTACACCACTTCTTATAATAAAATGAAAAATCATTAATAAAATTATTGTCATCCAGAATAGAAACATTACATTTCCACATGCCCCGACCCGGGTTAGAATCCCCATTCACATTGACTTTAAATACAACTTTAACAAACTTATGATCAGAAAACGGACAATTAATACAAGAGACATCTTTAAAAGAGAGACTATTGGAAGAATACACTCTATCTAATCTGGAGCTGAGCCCTTTGCCCGGGTGAAACCAAGTGTGACCGGGCCCAGAGGGGTATTTGGTTCGCCAACAATCAACTAAGTTGTAAGACGATAAAATGCATTCTAATTCTTCCCGCCCTACCATAGAAGTGGTATTAGTTGATGTACTTAAACGATCCAGGCCTGACATGGTACAATTAAAATCACCAGCTAGAATACATGGACTATTACCTCGGATAAAATAATTCAATGAAGTTAGGAAAACAACTCTTTCTTGTGGGGTACATGGACAATACACATTACAAAAACGAATAGATTGTGAATTGGGAAAAGTACACAATACAGAAACACACCTACCGTTGTTGTCTGTTTTGTGTTGAGTATACTTACAATGCAACTTATGTGAAAAAGCTATGGCTACCCCAGTTGAATGGGTAGTGATGGCGGAAGATACGAAAACAGGTCCATCCCACATAGTTTTAAAATGAGTGAAATCAGAGGAATATAAATAGGTTTCCTGAATAAAAACTACGTCAAAAGCTAGTATTTTCAAAAGACGAACTATATCCCTACACTTAACCACATTCCTTAATCCACGAATATTAATGGTAGTGAATGAAAAATCCAACATATTATGAAATTAGGAATCTGAAACGAAATATTTTTCCAAAAATACAATTCCTTTTTTTAATACAAAATTTGGGTGCTTTGTAGCCAGGTGGTTTGCCCACTCCATCGGATTTTTATACACTGTCTTGCACCATTTCAAAGCACATGGCACCTTTTCCACCTTTAGTTGTGGGTGGTTGTCCGAAACATGAATTAAAAAGTCCTTAAAGTCGAAAAATGATTCCTTGCACTTGTGATCTGTACATGAATACCACGTTGTTTTTTGGGTGAAAATGCTACTCTCCATAACATACTCTTTTGCTTTTTCTTCAGATGTCTTTCCCCTTATTGCGGACCTTGACCTGTCTGCCCGGGGAGCTGGAACCGGGGGTGGAGTTGGTTTCCTCCTCTCTCTGCCCCTTCTGATTGGTGTTCTCCATTCCCCTTCATCGTTGTGGACTTCAGCTTCCACTGTTACTTGGTTACCTGCCTGTACTGGGGTGTCAGGCGTTGACGTTGGGGCATTGTTCATTACATCTGCCCACGAGTTTGTAGCAGCCTCGAGCACGTTTTCAATTCCCACGTCAAAAATACTGTTTTGAGAATCCATGACATCGGAACCCCATTCCGAGGGGATGGATTCTGCGACAGTTTGTGTCGTTTCCTTTTCAGGGACCTCTAATTCTATTTCTGCCTCCCCCTCCTTCTCGGCCACAATTTCCTCGAGGGCCACTTCTGCTCTACCATTTGTCCATGTTGAAGAGCTTTTAACTTTGTTTGAAAAGGAGACGGGACATTTGTTGTATCCGTGTCCGGATTTACCACATGTGTTGAACACCTGTTCTTCCTTGCATTCACGTGCCACGTGACCTAGATGAGACATTGATGGCACCGTACTTTATTACAGTCTTTCGCCAAATGATCGGCTGCTCCACACTTCAGGCATGTACGGGGTTGGCCGTAGTAACGCACCCAACAGTTACGTCCACCAAATTTTAGGGATGATGGCACATCTTGTTTCAGCTCTACTTTGTATTGCCGTATACCGTTATAGACCCCAGGGTAGTCCTTTAATGTAAGCCTTCGACCACAAACCACTTTACCGTAACGGCCAAGAACAAATCTGACGACATTGTCTTCTACTTCATGTGGAATATGCAAGACGGTTATAAGTTTGACGTCATCACTATATCCTGTCACCCCTGCTCCATCTACCGAGGTTAGATCTGACCAAAATCTTCTCCGAATTTCGACGCTGCTGAATGTCACATCAAATTTACAATTCGAAAGAGATTGTACTGACGTCAGATGATCGGTGGGGGAAATCCCCGCTTTGGTTAAAACATCGATGATCTCGACACCCTCGTCTAAATCCAGACGTACGGAGGCAGCGCGCCTGATAGCCATTATAATCAGAGATTAACGATTGCTTAATCCCCAAAACATATTTTTTTAAGGCAAAAGGAACCTATGCAATCAGTCTTAATTGCTTATCTTCATTGCTTATATAATGAACCAGCACCGGTTGGCCATCCAACAACCAACCCCGAATCAATCCCGCCTTGCCCATATGAACTCCCC
>JAODAF010643341.1:0-12982 GCA_027574765.1 Molpadia intermedia
CATATTAAGCCCAAATTTTCAATGATATATAATGCATCATTTAAATTGTAATATTCCTCTAAGCAAGGAACCATAGTTCCCTTGGGCTCTTGTTTACATTACGTTTATACATACAGTACTATCCATTTATTACAGGGTTTTTCGTTAATAAATATAACTGAACTAGCTAGAGATGCTGCCTTCTGTTGTTTTCGGTGTACGAGTTATCACCCTTTACCGACTTGAAACCCACCTTACGATCCAACCCGTGACAGTATGGAATGCGAAAAGGACTACCAGATATGATGTACTGGTTTGTACTGTACTGGTTTTAAACAAAACATGTAACCAGGAATGATGTAGCCCCTTATTTATATTCATTTTCATTTCTTTTGTTTTACTTTTGGGATATCACATTTCTGAATCTTTCTCCATCTTCTTACAGGACCATAGGATGGCAATACTGAGTTTCAGCAAGAATGACCTTCTACAGCTACTAGGTCTCCTTGAGGCTGAACTAGAAGCTAGGGAACTCGTCATCACAAGTTTAAAGGTTTGTTATATTTTTACACTATTATGAAGACTATTATATAGACTGTTATACATGTACACTTCCAAGAAGTTATATGAGGTTTATATGGAGCAGTAAATACACATCTAGGGTTTTCCAACGGAGCAGCAAAGACATGTGTCATACTCAGCTACAGCGTATGACAGTGATGTGTCATACTCAGCTACAGCGTATGATAGTGCCAGGTACAGTTTCTACAGCGCTTATTTAACTAATATCTTGCCGATACATTTCAACCTACTAGAAGGAATGTGGTCACATTCACCTCTTAGGGTGGTCACGAATAACCCTTTCGCATACATTTCTGCTTTTATTCATACCTTGGTGTTTTTTTCTTCACCTTCTATTGGCAACCATGTACTGTGCATGTTGCAGGGATATATATGTTAAATGACCATTTAACGTTTACCAAATTAGCCTTTCAATTTTCCAAAACTCCTGGGTACAAGTGTACTGAGTTTATAAACACACAATCAGAGATTTTCTGTGGATTTTACAAAACAGCATTGGGCCTTGGGGCATTGTACATGTCAGATGTTTGGATGGTTTTGACACTAATTGCCATGCATGCAAGGGCTGACTTCCTCTTAAGATAAGAAATATATCTGCTAAAGAAATTTTAGATGGAAATTACAAATCTTGTGCTCTCTTTATGATCAAACAAACATTGAGATCAGAGAATAATATTCTTCAGCATGTCTGATCCTTTGATATTAACAACCCATCTGGCGTGTTGTGGCGTCTGTCATTGCATGGTCTAGCTACCTGTATCACAGCAGCAGATGAACAGAGTAGCTGAAAAACACAAGAATTTGTATCTAAGCCTGACCTACAAAATTTAAAACATGCAAAAGCTAGACAATATTTTTCTTTTGTTTTCAATCATTGTACAACTTGTAAGCCTAATATAAGCTACTGTATGTTCAGTCCGTTTACATTTTTAGAAATCATCCACAATTCATTTGAAATTCATCTATAGTACATAGATAGTCCATATGGCAACCATGTTATTACACATGTACTGTATATGAATCTGCCAAACTGCTAAATGTACAACTACAGTACCTTAACTTTTTACCATTTGTGTGATTGTGTCATTGTGATACTAAAATGTAGTGCAGGAATATAGTATTGTATTGTAAAGTTAAATTTTGCTGTGAAGTGAAATTGACCTGTTAAATTATCATAAATAAGCTGCTACTGTACAGTACATACACTTTGCTGAAAAATCTACAATCTTGCAATGACAGATCCAGACAGGGGTGGCATGCTACATGCTAAGCTTTCTTATTGCTGAAACCATGAAAAATTGAAAAGTCCTGAATACAAAGTTACTTCAAAAGGTAGCATGATTTTGCATCTAAGTACGCTTAAATACAAAATGGCTATATACCCTTAATAGACTCCTCCTTTATATAAATTAGTATAATGTTTGGGAAGTACATAAAGTACATGTGCATACTTGAAGAGTTATATATCAAATATTTTGCTTTCAGGACTTTGTAGTACAACTTGAAAGTTGTCAGTTGTGACAATTTGTAGCCATTGGTTAATCTTTGATTAATATCTCCCTGTATGTCACTCATGTTAGTGTATGCCTGATCAGTGTTAGGTTTTATATTTTAACCCTCCACATATTGCTTCCTTGAAGATACTTTTAAACCACCTGCCCATTTCTTATCTACCTGTGTGCGATTGTGTCACTGAACTCTCAGGTTTCTATCATTAAAGTACACCCCAGGCCTCTTGTAAATGTTTATAACAGATTCCACTTGTCTCAGTTAAGAAGTCCACTTTAATAAAGTTGTTCTCTTTTTGGTCATCCAAATTTCGCTTTATAATTACTCATCGCTATCGTGTTTCTGCAAAAGAAGTCGGGCAAGTGGTGGAGCATCCACTTGATTTGATTGGAAGCTCAGTAGTTCTCAGTGAGAGTTAACTCGGTCCAGCCGTCCTTCTAGCTTCGAAGCGGCTATCTTAATTTTTTGGGAATTTAATGGTACTTGAGTGATATTGACAGAGAGTGAAATAGTTTGTCTCTGTTACAACATGAACACCAATGTGAAGCTGTTTAGATGGTAAGGATGGAGCTTCAGGGGAGGATTAGTCAGTGCCTCTCAGAGATGTCATGAATTTTATCAAAATGAACTTTTTGGAGTTGGCAGTTGTGATTGGTAAATGAAAGATTTGGGTCAATAGAGTATCAATATTACATGATATAGATCCAAGTGGATTGAATTATTTATCACTCTGTTTATAAAGTAAGAAAATACAGTTAACATCTCACAAATGTATGTTGATTATTCCAAAGTGCAGTCACATTTGTGTGGAGGTGAATCATACCGTCTACAAAAGTTCACATTATGTTCTCCTTATTCCGAATGAGATCATAGAGTAATAAATAAATGGCACTATCCATTCATCCCATTCAAGTGGAATAACAGAAGTTGGAGTTTTTGACACAAAGAAATGTGTTTGTAACATTTGGATTTCAAGCTTAGATAGCATGGCATTACAAAAACTCAGAATCAACATGTAATAGTTGTAATGTAGAGTACTGCCAGATGCCTCAACAATCATCAAGGTCAAAAGGCAGAGCCTTTGATTTGATGATGTCATGTATCCGCTTATTGGACTAAACTATAAAAGTGATTCATATAATGATTTAATCCTGCTTTTCTGTACAATTACTTGTCCCAAGGCTTGAATATCAGATGTTATTGAATTTCTTTGGAGGTAAAAGTTGTTATGAAACAAAGATTTTAATGATTTTTAATGATGAAAAAATGTTCGTATTAAATCTTTATTGGTGACATGTGAATGGGATTTATACAGCACTGGTATTTGCAAGTTTAAACACTAAATAACAAGCAGTAGCCCCTCTAATTGTCAACTTGAAACTTACTGTACATTCTTTTATGTTGGTTTATGTGCATAAAGCAAAATCAATGCAGTTACAATGTTTATTCCCTTTATCATGTTACACAAATGTGGTGCCCCCTAGATGATGTTAGTGCCCCCTAGACGATGTTGGTTCCCCGTTTTGCAGCTAACAGTCCTGGTTACCCCGCTGATCATTTCCCCTCTCGCGTGGTTTTGTGTCTGGTCTTGAGGTGACAGTGTGTGTGCTGTTGCAGCCTGAAGTGTCAATACATGTCTGGTATGTTTCTCAGTGTAGATATATTGTTATCTACGGTATAGAATGAACCAGCCTTTGTTCATGTACACACATGTTTGCTGCAGTGCACTTGTGTAGATTTAGCATTATTGATATTTTGATAAAGTGAAATATTACTTTAGATCTAATAATAGATATCAAATATTAGACCTTGACATACAGTAGGACATGGAACCCTCTCCATATTACGGGTTTATCCCAAGCATAGTTTTGCTGTCAGTGGTATCATGGTATGTACGTGATTGTATGTTATATTGTTAATAAGTAGCATCCCTCTCAATATTTAGGAATCCTATGTCACCAGTAAGAGGAATTTCCTATTTACTTCTATGTATTAAAACATAACTATGAATGTGCTCCCAGGATGACTACTACCCTTAAAACTGATGTATCCTTGGTATCTACACCCTTGATCACATGTACCATGGTACTACAGTAATTTGCAATTTCTCTTTAGATTGAGTACTTCATTAAACTATTAAAGAAAATCTAATAATTAATTTCTTAAGCTTCCCGACTGGACTTTCTTAAACAATCATTATTTTGTACCCACAGTACACGTTCTGCAATATCATTCTTGAAAGCACTGTAGACATGGATATGTTCAATGTACTGTAAGGTCTACAATAGTACAGAATGTTTACGTCAGACCTTTATGTTTTATATGCAGGTTCTTCTCAGATCTTTTACCAGTGATATAATCTGAAAGGTAATTGGAGATCTAATATAGGAATGTCAACTGTCATTACAATGTATCAGACCTGACATAAGACATGGCAGAATCCTCAAGATTATTAAAACTGAGGTTTACAGAATAATTCTTCCAACCCATTTAAAATATCCTCCAGTAAGTGCCCATCAGCTGTAACTATATGGATCATACTATATGATCATACAACAGCTTCTGAGTTAAATTTATGTTTAGAGTAGTACTTTTGTACGAAAGGTTTTGGAAAGTGAGTGGTACAATCATACCTCACTACAGTATGTCCAAAAACTCAAAGGCTGGAAAGGCGGGAAGGGAGCGATTAGTATTCAATGTTCAATAAGCAGCCTGTCATGGGTGTTTAATCCCTTCTTCCTATGCTGGCAATCAGTATAATGTTGTTGTATCACGTTGTCTGTATACAGTGCAAACTTGCCTCCAGGAGCAACAGAAGGACTTCTATAATAAAATAATTCTCAATGATATACATGTACATGTAGCTGTTATACAATAGCTCTCCATACATTCCCAAGATAATATAGTATTCCATCAAGTTCATGTGACATTTAATTGTTAGGTGCTTGATCTTCTCAGACATCTTACAGAATACAGAGTCTAATAACAAATACTGAAATTATATTACAGATCTATTTATAGCAGTGTCACATCTTCAGCTATCAGACCTTTGACTTAATACATTTCAGGAAATATAATATAATTGAACAATTACAAAACTAAGTCTGGAAGGTCAGGGAGTGAGAGTATTGCCTTCTTGGTACTGTAGCTGACGGGAGTGAATGGATTGAAACTGTCAACTTCAACCCTCTCAGCATTACTGGGTTACACCCTTATTATATTGAAGTATTTTAATAGCTTTAAAGTAATGAAAACTGTATCATGTCATGAAATAGACCAATGAAATAGTCAGCTAACTTCATGTAGGTTACTGATAAAGTTAAATTTATTGTTAAATAGTTTGAAGTTAGCATATCAAGGTTCTCTGAATCTTGTTAATATTTAAAGATGCTAATTGAGTTTGATACATGCTATAGTTTCAGTTCCATGCACTATACAGTTTTATGAATATTTAATGTACTGTAATGTCAAGGGATTTGAGTTTGGCTACCGTTTCCTTGTCAGACTATGTTCCAGGAATAAAGGTGCCGCCCTCAGGATCATGGGGTCATGGTAGTGACGTCTGTTAGAGGGGAAGGTGACCGTTTCTTCGTAATTGAGCTAGTAAGCTAAGTATAGACTTGTCTTGAATTAGCTTGAATTACTTAAACAATAAGTTTGAGGGATTAGGCTACTGTTAAAATATGACACATGGAGCAAATGGGGCAAACAAAGAGTTCTGGGAGAGGAGGAGCAGTAAATTTGCCCCTGGCACCACACTATGATGTTATGCTGGATAGTTTGATATTATTTTGATCAGGAGTAGTAGTAGCATAATATGCAAGAGTGATTGAAGAGAATTGAAACTACAAAAAATAGTCGGTATACAATGAAATCATTTTATTTGAAGTGAAATTCAATGTATCCTTGAAGTGAAACAGCCCGCAGGAGAAAACACTGTTATATTTTTCAGTAAGAAACTTCTTTTGCAGGAAATTTAGTGTGGTATTAATAAATGAAGAGAAGGTTTGTAGCTAGAGACAGTGCACTGAAACCACAACAGCTGTCTATGAAGTTTTGTAGATCCTGTCTGTGATTAATACCTTAAAGCAGCTTCTTTAAGATGTAGATTTAAAGAAATTCCATCATGGAATATGAATACTTTTACAGTGCTATGCAGTACCTGCTCAACATCAACATAGCATTTCTAAACTTAGTGAGATAAGTTGCATGTGACCCATAAACCTGAAGACTTCTTCCTATTAAAGTTCCTACCACTTTAAGGAAAATTGTCCATCTGGAAATATAGTAGCCACAATTCTTGTCTAATTATTTAGTGATGTAAAACCAACTACAGCAGTATGTAATGCACAGGATGCAGCAATATTGGTTTTCAGACTTTATACATTATTCTTACTCATGCTTGAGTACATTTCTTCTATTAGTAATGTACTATAGTATTCACATATATTTGTACTTGGTCCATTGGAATTGTTTGTATTACTTAGTCTTGTACTGTAGTTACTCATATAACTCATATTTTAGTCACTAAGGACACAATGATCAGACTGCCTCCTATGATACTCCACCAGTGTAGTACATGTATACCGCACCTCTGTTGTTTTTCAGCAATTAATAATTTGCAAATTGGAACTGAGGCAGAGTACCAGCTATTATTATAATGGACAGTAAGTTTCAGTCCTGGCATTCCTGTCTTCCTTCATTGTTGGTATGGGGTTATGTATACATTGGAAATTCTGTGGTATTAAGATATATGATATGATGCAAAATATGCATGCATTACTGGTTATTGATGTGATACCACAGCATGCTGAACAGCTGTAAGGTAATGCCTTAATGTAATAAATTAAAATGTGGCTATCTGGTCAGTAACCAGGAGAACAAATCTGAAGGAGGGCTATTAGTAGACCAAAAGGAATGTAGCTAAAGTGTAGTAGACCTACAGAAAACCATTAAAGTAGTATAGAGCTGCCTGTAGTGATCATACTTCCTAGTATTCAGACTGGGAGACCAACATATTTTGAATAAAATAATTGCTGATATTTTCAAGAAAGCCGTAACGGGGCTTCCTGTCTTTACCAATACTTGATAACATTGTTCATTCATTCACTTGATATGAGACTGATTTATCTAGTCTAAGAAATGTAAATATCAGGCAGACTACATAAAAAGTGGAAAATTCTTGAACATAAATTGACTTCAAAAGTTGCATCATATTACACCATTTTGCATCTAAGCACTTTTAATCATACAAAAATTCTCAAGGGACATATTGGAGAGGAATTGTCTCTCATGGCTCTCACTTTATATGTTTGATGGTCTTTGACTCTTTGGACTTTGCCATTGGTTACACCATGTCGCCTATCTCTCAGAAGTTGATTGTTACAGGAGGGCAGGTGACTCATGTTTAGTGATGTTTTGATAAAAACAAACAGCTGATGTTGTATGAATGCATGATGTTATTGTAGTAACACAGCACCTGATCTAACTTGGCAATTCCAATGTATGTGTGCACATCACAACAAATACAAAGTTTAGGCCTAGGTGAAGAGCTGGGGTTTACTATCGTTGCTCTTCTTTCAAATTGAAGAAAAGGGTAGGTTAGGCAACAAAACGAAGTCAAATAGTTGAAATTATTTTTGTGTTTACAGTGCTTGTTGGTAACATGCTAAAGATCTATTTATATATCATTCTGATCTAATGTACCACTGTACTCTAGCTTATTTACCAAAGGAAGGGTGTGCTTGTCTCACAGGTCATGATCAACATGACCTGCGACTAGTAAACATGTAGTTAATCATAGGTCACAATTTTCTTAGGATTGGTGAGGGTGCTATTAAGGGTGGTGTATCAGGGGCTACATAAAATGGTGCCATTTCGGGCCACAAACTGCATGTGGTCTAAACCATTCTTTCACTGTAGCCCCTGGTACACTCATTGGTGTATAGCATATTAGCGCCATACATCTTTGTCGCGATTGGTGAGGGCACCATTCACCTAAGGATTACAGGGGCTATGGTGGAAGAAGGTGCCATTAATAGTAGGACTAGGACCACACACAATGTGCATTTGGATACTGTAAGGTTGCCATTATGGACACACACCGTATCTTATCATGTGCACTTGTGTATAGATACAGGGAATGTTGTAGGCTCATAGAATACCAAATAGTCAATTTCCCACATCCATGATGATATACTCCTTTAATCTTCAGTGTGTTATACAGGGCAAGACAGATGAGCTATCTGATTGGATGATGGAGTTATGAATGGAATGCGGTTCTTGATTTACGGGGTTGTCTGTCTAACTGTATTCTCTAAGTGTCTGGTTGCAAATTGATTTTGAGGAAGGGACTTACCTAAAGTGGAACATGAATCATGCTTCTAAGGTTTCCAAAGGGCTGGGGTTCTTTTGCTCACAAATTGCTAAAGTGCTTTACATTTAAGATGTAGATTTTTGTTTATATTTGAGTTTTATTGGTTTGTATATTTAAGTTTAATCTTCTATTTATCTCTAGTCTAAAATGAAGATGTCTGCAATAATTCTTGCTGTGTGATCTGTTGATTTTAATAGTCCAGTCTGTGATTCAGATTCCCATGCTTTCTCTAAATTGAAATGTAAATAAACTTTGCTTGTCTGAAATTTATTTATATGAGCTATGTTTGGATGGAGGGGAATTCAACCTTTTTGGTTGGAATTTTGATGAAGCATATTCAGTTGAAGTGTGGTATAGTATCACTTTCATAAGCTTTGAGTAATGATCATTTCACTTACATAGAAAAATTGTAATTGTTCATGTTCTTTAGACTGGTGCTCTACAGTGCTAATATAATTATGTTCCCTCTATAACCTATTACAGAAATACACATTTCTGTTGCATGTGGGGGTAATGGGCATACTAGTACACTAGGTAGTGCTCTGATTCTGTGTAGGGATGGGAGGGGGAGGGTTAAGGAGGGGATTTACCCCTTCCTTATAAAAAAGGAAGGTGGGTGATCAAATCTCCCTTTTCACTATAAGTTTATAACATAAAATAGGTATGATACAGGTATTTCTGTTCTATTCCTGGTACACTTCACAGTCACCAGACTTGTTCCCCCCTCCCCTTAATTTCAGTCCTGGCAGAAACCCTGCTCTTACCTGCAGCTACATGTACAACCTTACCATGGACAATGAATCACTTCATAGAAAAGTTACATAACTTGGGGGATAGGGATAGTAGGATATACTGTACTGTAGCTTAGATCTGGTTTCTGAGACCTCAGTACTATATACCATGTACAACAATGAAATTTGTTTTTGAAAAAATATAGTACATATCATTTTGCATCTAGGTAACCTTAAAATGATTTCCAAAATAGTAATTTTCTCATCATGTGGCCCATCTGAAAACACCCCCCTCCCCCACAAAGATAATATCTAATTAATTTTTGATTCCTTGCCGTAAGGCATCAGGAATCTATGCGATCATGATGGCGTGTGTGTATGTATATATGTATGTGTATGTATATATGTATGTGACGCCAATAAGGCAACAGCTAGTGGATTAGTATCATTCTTGGTGTGCAGATTTGCCATAGTGAGTAGAAGAATGTCACAGTACCATACTATATAGTTTGGCTATTTTGAATAAGATAGCGGCCATAGGCTGTGTCATCGCCATGGTTCAGGGTAGTGATGTCCCATGAGAGGAGAACATGACCATTTATTTCTTCTAGTACAGATGCTTGTAAATACCCAAACCAGTTTTGAGGCATGAGCAATAGTATTGTAGTACATTTCACATGCACTGCACATTGTCTCATCAATCAGCCTAACCAGCTGTGTTGATTAAAGCTCATAAATGACAGTTTATTTGCATCAGTTAACAGCCTGAGGATGCGAGTTTGTTTAACATTGAATTTTGAAGTTTAATAACAAACATAACATAACTACATATAGCCGTATCCAACACTATAAGGAAATATATCCACCATGCATTCATTATGCATTGTTCCATGGCAACAATATGACATTAGGAATATACTATCTAATTAAAATGTGGACTTTGACAAGTTCACAGTTGGCAGTGTTTGATTTTACTGATTTTTTATGAGCCTGGCAGCTATTCTATTTATTGTTTTGCATGAAATGCAGTTGATATTAAACACTACTTACTTGGTTATGATATGCCATGTGTAATGACTAAACAAAATAATAAGCCAAATAATTATACAAATTTGTTAATAAATTAATGGGGAGAGGAAGGGGGGATTTTCCCCTATACATGTAATGATAAAACTGTAAATACTTGCACCAATCTAACTTGGTTGAGATTGGTACAGATACAATCATGAATTGCAAAAACTGGAATGTAACATGGTCTAAAAATTTTGCAAAATGTCAGCAATGCATTTTTACACGATTGGAACATATTAACTGGCAGTATGTACATGTATGCATCATACACAATATTAATATCACTTGCAGTGGGCAAACAATTTAATTTTAAACCTGCAGAGATAAGTTTCCATCAGCCTGTCTAATTAGTTAAGTGGTTTTTATCTCATTCTCCAAAGAGATTAATCTGCTTTCACAAAATGGTGGTTATTCATGTCCTAGCACATACATTCATAAATATCCGAGAGAGATTGTTCTCTTTAGTCGTATCAGTCTTGGCTTCCACAATTTTGAAAATGAAACCTACCATGTTAATGATTTGATGTATCAAGGTTTATTCAGCATCAGTTTGAAGGGTCTCTGGAGGGCGGCAGAGAGGATGAAATATCTAATGAAGATGAAATCTGACCCCAGGGATGTTGATGCTCTATGTGAATATGCCAGACAGGCAACACTGAAATCTAGTGAATTAGTGCAACCTTTTTGTCATTTTGTGATATCATTGTTAGGTCCTTGGGAATACATTGCAGTCTTCTCATATGACATAAATGTTAGGCATTGTCACTGAGGAATATGTATCTAACCTTAGTATCACGAGGAAAGAAATTCAAAGTTGTTTTTATCTACAAATCATGTTTCAAATCATTTTGCATTCTTTTTAATTATGTGAAATTAATTAAAAAAATGACTTTTGACCCTATAGCCAGAATCCATTAATTAATTAATTAATAATAATAACTCATATGTATGGACCTTTATTTCTTCCTAAACATTTTTGTTCGGTTTAAAATAGTGTTTTGGAAATTACTGGACTAATCTGATTGTCTACAGTTCTTCTGACATGTATTGATATCGCTTTAAATACATGTAGTTAAAGTATTATTTCTGAGTAAATATGAAACATTCTCTTTTATATATTTTATTAATTCACACCCAGAATAGTAATTAAATGTGTGCCAAAATTAACCGACTTTCCTCCCTTCCTCTACCATCTTCAAAAGAAACCGACGCCAGCAGTATAGGTATTGTTTTACATTAACCCAGAACAAGTCTAGCTACATGTGAAACCCATCTTATCCAGCTAATTATTTATTTGTTAAGGACATAGCAGACAAGAGAGCAACTCTCTCCCTGGGGGGATGATGGGGATAAGATGACCAATTCTAGAGAAACTTTATCCAAAGGTTATTTATATCTTTCAGCTTCTGTAGTGTAAATATTCCTTATTGCAGTCATGCAAAGAGATTTATTTGTTCCGAATGAAGTGTTATTGCAAAGAAAAGTAAGAAAAATGAGATATTAATTTAAGAAGCTATTTTCACTGTCAATGACAGGAAACACCTGAGGTATCACTGAAATCTGGCTGATAGATATATTTTGTGTACTGTATGTTTAATAAAGAGAATGAAAAGAAGCCATGGATGCTCACCAATGATCAGTATTGCTGCATGTCCAGCCCTGTCAACCAGAGGCATGAATATATCATAGATCAAGGTAACCTAGTCCTAGTCCTAGTCATGATAAAAAAAATGCCATCCTGAACTAGTTCATTGTAATGTCCCAAAGCCTATGTTGGCCCTGGCCCCCCCCCCCCCCAAAAAAAAAAAATTGGCTATTTTAAAGCATTTAAAAATCTTCAAAATGGGGATTCCCCTACACTTTTGACCAACCCATATTCAAATGATTCATATGGTCCTTAATTCTTCTACATTTTGAATTTGATAGAATTCCAAAAGACATAGTCAGACAGTAGTTCATATACATTTTAAGCTTCTAGTCTTAAGGACAGATAATATCAATATTTATTTACACTTAAAGATCATTTTCAGATACAGTATATAATGCACAGAGGTGAAAGTTCACATCACAAAATGGTGCTACTACTAGTCCAGATTATTTCAATGTAATATGATTATTGAAACTTTGCCCACTTTTAAATTAATTTGGCCTCTTTATAGTGCAATAATAAGTCAATGGTGTGCATGTGTTGAAATTGAATGTATTGTCACTATAGTGTATGTTATTAATTGCTTCCTGTCCTTCGTGGAGCTGGGTGATAAATAGAGCATGAAATATGGTAGATGATATTAAAAGGTAGTTTAATACAGTACTACAGATCATTATTTCTGTAGTTAACCTTTAGCTCAGTAAGGTAATTCTCACTCCTGGCTTAATATTTGCTTGATTCACAGTGCTTACTAACTTACCTTGTTGATATATCAATATAGCATTTTCCTAGCCACTATCCTTATAAGGAAACTGGTCACCATCCCCTAGAGGCCGTCACCTCAGTGACCTTTGCCAGAGGGCACTCATTCTTATTCCTTCCACTAATAGCCTGAATTTACTTCGCTCCTACTTACCTCATACCTTTTACATATTCCCGAATTACCAGTGAATTTAGCCAGGTGGCCACCTCTGTGGTAAAATTATGCCAAATGCTATATTCGCTGATAATTCGGGAATACATATGTAAAAGGTATGAGGTAAGTATGTCGCTCGTAAATTCCCAAACCAGGGAGTTTTGGGCAAT
>JAODAF010643452.1:0-12982 GCA_027574765.1 Molpadia intermedia
TCGGTATGAGCAAAATTCAATATCGATATTATCGGTTTGGAGTGCAATACCGATATTATCGATAATATCGATATATCAACGGACCTTAATACTCATATAATTTGGACAGGATATCTAGGTATTACATGATGACTCGTTGGTGTATTAGTCCCTAAATTTGATAAACTATCCCCCTAATATGAACCACAAGGGTCAGAGGTCCAATGCATTTCTGTGAAATTATAAGGTATGGCAAATAAGACAAATAAAGGGTGTGATCGAGCCTTAGGAAGGTATGCCAGAAAACTAGATGGTGCAAGTACCCGGCAGGTAGGTGATTATTGGCCATGACCCGGTCACAACACACTACATATTCGAGTCTAGCTTTAGAGTCCAGCAAACTGCTCAACCACCTTGCCTATTTGGGCCATACCCATACAAAAAGGTGTGCCAATGGTTTAAACGCATGTGCAAAGCCATGTTTACAAGTAATAAATGTGTGTTTATATGACAGTGTCACAGTAATTTTTTCCACAGAGAAAAGGTGTGAAAGTTTGAGGCCATTGCTGACACAGTTTTTTCATGTGTGTCTTAGACCTGTGAAAATGTGCAGAAACCAGTAAGATATGACACAAAGTGGGAAAAAGTGTGTAAAATAACTTTGAACCTTAATTGGCACACTTTGTTTTGGAAGGGTGTGATAGAGTATCTGAAGGTCCAAGTGATTGACATCGGTAAAAAACATTCTATTCTATCTCACCTTTCTGACAGTTGGCTATGTAATCCTCTGTGTCCAGATCCTGCCAGCCAGGGATATTTTCACCCATTGCATGAGACAGGCCACAGATGACCATCCCATCATTGAAGTCAGACTAAAAAATAAAAACAAAACAGCAGTTAGTTATAGTTTTAGTTTTTCAGTTGAAATTATCCCCCAGTTACCTTACCTATCTCCATCCCTACAAATGCACTGATCAGCCAATTTCTGCCACCACTACAGAAATGCCAAGCAACCACAACAAGTGCAATATATCCTTCATTGCAAAGCGTAGGCTACATTTTTGCCATATATTTTTAATGAATAGGCTAAAAGTTATGCACTTGTAAACAAGGCTGAAAAAGTAGTTACATATCTCTTAAAACAAGGCATGATGTAACTACTATCTTGCTGACACAGGGCCAGTAGGTTTTGTGTCAGGATAGTTTTAAATGATCTAGTGACAAATCCTCCAGGTTCGAAGATTGTTGACTAAATAAAACTTGGGATCTTATCCAATTAAAAATGATGAACCAAACGATTCAGTACAATTAATTTGTTCTTTTTATCCTAGCTCTTGTATTAATTTTGCCACACCTATATCTGTGATCTACAGAATTTATTCAGAGATATACCTCCACTATATCGCTAATACCGTAGAGTGCTGGCAGTTCAACAGTTTTTGTGGAATATATTCATGGCAGTTACATGCATGGGGTATCTCAGGCTAAGTTATCCTGGTACCTGGTCAGGACTTTGCAGTGGCTGTCTGCAGGTTCTGACATATAACCCTACACTAGTAATAATGATCCTACTCCTAAGTATGGATAGGCACATGTACAGTATACATACAGAGTGCAGATCATTACATAACATGATACAATGGTTCTAAGTATGGATAGGCACATGTACAGTGCACATACATAGTGCAGATCATTACATAACATGATACAATGGTTCTAAGTATGGATAGGCACATGTACAGTGTACATACATAGTGCAGATCATTACATAACATGATACAATGGTTCTAAGTATGGATAGGCACATGTACAGTGCACATACAGAGTGCAGATCATTTACATAACATGATACAATGGTTCTAAGTATGGATAGGCACATGTACAGTGTACATACAGAGTGCAGATCATTACATAACATGATACAATGGTTCTAAGTATGGATAGGCATATGTACAGTGTACATACAGAGTGCAGATCATTACATAACATGATACAATGGTTCTAAGTATGGATAGGCACATGTACAGTGTACATACAGAGTGCAGATCATTACGTAACATGATACAATGGTTCTCTTAAAAATTGGGAAGCGAGGCGATGCTTTACTGCCCTTAATAGCGGCCCAAGGGTTTGTACATGCAGTAGATCTTCAAGGGGGTAATATAACTGTGCTACAGGCTTATTGATAACATTGGTGACTAGAGTACTGGACATACAGTAATGTAGGGTCTAGCAGTTAAAGCATTGGGAAGCAATTCTAGTGTTGTTTCATGGCATGAGGTTCCTTCTATAATTCTACCATGAACCATCATGGCATGGCATATAAAACAGCCAAGACACTCTCGTTTATTAACAGAATAACAGATTAACAGATAGAAAAATAGTCAAGCTGATAAACTTTACAAAGCATTAATTTGTTTCTCTTTGTATACCTACAGTATACTGACAAAGAAAATAATTTTTGAAACAATAAAGTTATCTTTCCCGGAAATAAATGAGGTGTGCCGATGAATGCAACTGGCTGTACCTTACTGGTACTTAAATAAGATTTCTTAATGTTCAAAGGTCCTTTCCTGCAAACAAATTAAATGATTATTATCTGATGATGCCATACATTCTTCCACCTTCAAAAACAAATTGACATGTAGGCAGAACTTTGTAGATGTTTAAAATTAATATGTACAGGTTGAACTTTGTTTCAGTAATAGGTATTAAAGACTGGCCAATTGATCAAGTTTGTAATATTCTCAGCAAAGGTGTTACTCATCTCGACACCCCGGACAAAGTGTGTCATTGCACAATGTCCGCTGTGCAAAACATGTACATTGACGGCGTTTGACGCACCAGACTTTTTTTCATGCACACGCCAGTTAGCCGGCAATTTACAATGTCTCGCCATACCCTTCAAGATACAGTTTAATTTTTATTATGTGTTATTAATAAATTTGCAGTAATTTAGTGGGGCAAACTGGCATCCCCCTGGCAATGTTTGTGCAATTTTCTTAATATGATATATTTCTTAGTCTAGATACCTCTAAAATTCTCAACTTCATTTATTCTCTTGTGCATCTGAAGGAGGGAGAAAGCTTCTCAAGTCCCATTCTTGACAGTGCAGATTTCTTAGTTTAAGTTGGAGAAAGGTAATCAGTTCAGAGCATGTGAATTTTGGTCTCGCTATATACTAGAGAAATCTGCAAATGCTGCATTTGGCATTAGTAGTTTGCAAGATGATAACCACCAAAACTTACCTGGTTTGGGTATTTACGAGAGAATGACTTACCTGTCACTTACACAATGCACTCTTCTACCACATCAAACTCTCTAAGGAATGAACAAAGTAAATCATGCGATACTCAGTTCTCAGTCAGTTTTGACAATTGGTAGACTGCAATGATGGCTACTTACAATATGTACTACAGTCTACAGGACAGTTGTACTCTGGGAAATGACCGCTACAGCCTCACAGTACATGTGCTTAGCAAGACATACTAGGACAGCCACGGTGAGAAATAACTGTTACACTCATACTGCAGTTATTGCCATTCCTTGCAAGAAGATAATAAGCTATATAGTCTGCAAGCTCTTAGGATTAATAGACCCAGTGAGGGTTGAGAGATGGCTATCCTACAAGACGTACTAGGACAGCCACGGTGAGAAATAACTGTTACACTCATACTGCAGTTATTGCAATTCCTTGCAAGAAGATAATAAGCTATAGTCTGCAAGCGCTTAGGATTAATAGACCAAGTGAGGGTTGAGAGATGGCTATCCTACAAGACATACTAGGACTGCCACTATGAAAAATAACTACTATTCAAACTATTCAAAGATCTTATGATTGATAGACCCTCTGAAAATTGAGAGATGCTAGTTTGGCTACATACAAGACGTACAATAGAACTGCCATTGTGAAAAATTACACACTCAAATTGCAGTTTATATTGTGTTTTGCAAGAATATAACATTCCATAGTCGGCAAGAAACTCAATATAAAGGGCTGTAAGGTGGCTACCTGCAATTAAGACATGCCAGGGCTGCCACTGCATGACATACAGTAACTGCTACATTCAAACTACAGTTATTGCAGTTGATGTTTTGCAAGGAGATAATGCACCATATTCAGCTAGCTCTTGGGAATTATAGAGCCAGCGATGTTTGTGAGGCACCTATACAGTACCTACAAGACATATGTGGGGCTGCCATTGGAAATATTGCAGAATGTGTTTTGTATCAGATAACATTTTTAGGAAACAGTAAGTACTTGAAATGTTACTGAGGGAAGTAACTGATGGACTGCCAATAACTTGCATTGGTTCAATGCAACCACAAGTTTAATATGTCCAAAACTGATTGTCATTTAATTAAAATTTCTGGCTTTGTGTTGGAATATTCTTTTCCAAGTTGTTTTAAGTCAATAAATAATTTGCATTATATACATAGTCAAAAGCTGTCATGTAGGCAGATTTCTGACAATTTCTCAATTTGTTAGAGAAGCTTATTTTCCCTTTAAATTAATAAATACATCCTTACTGTCAACAATCACTGCCATTATATCAGGATAGCAGAGTGTAAAACAAATAGCAAGGGTCATGTGTTCCCCGTGGAGACTTCAAGAGATGTCACAGGTTTTCTAGTAAAGTTGTTTATGCATGCAAGGATAGACTTTTGACCATGGAATTAAATGATATGTTCTATTAAATTATGCCATGGGGTTATTCACTTGAGCAACATCATTATCACAATACAGACTGCACCCTGGGATGGGGGAGGGGTTAATGGCTGTTATACACAATTAGAGATATAATTGCCAATTCACTGTCTTTCCAACAAATATGAAAAAAAAGGGTTCTCCAAATCACCGCTATTGCAAACAGCACTACTCCTAGTATAATGATAAATACAATGGCAGACAATCACCCTGGTGCCCTAGATATATTTAAAAAATTCTAAGGGATTCATAAAACCGCCATGGACAAATGCGGCTTCTCATCATGCCAGGATAGTCACATTAAAGTTCTGTAAAACTGTAGAAGCAACTTTAGTACCCATGGACATTCTAGAGCTTGATCACTTTATTGACACTTGTCAGACCTATGTCCAGTAAAGTAATCTAGTCCCCGATGTTATCAATACGCCTCTAGCTTAGTTTCATTATACCCTGGAGGCTCAGCTGCAAGTGTAATCCCTTGTGGCCCAATTATGAGCAGTAAAGCATAGCCTTAGGCACATCACTGGTCCCTTGGATCTAGTAAGATTTAGAAGAACTATGTGCCCAGAGTGTAATGAGAAGTATCCACATTATACCAGCTGCTGAAACAGCAAATTCAAAGCAAAACAAAAACAAAAATAGTTTGAATTTGTCTACATTTTGGACATAATTAGAGATTGTATCATGTGCAAACAACGTGAGTACAAACAATAATTTATTGTCAGTATTCAGGGCTCTAAATTAAAGTTGTCTGATTATATACCCTGGATGGTGCATGCTTACACTGATATGAAATATTATACAAATAGAAAACAACAGGAAACTTCCACTGACATCCACTAAAATGCATGAGGGAAACCCCCAAAAGATTTAGGAAAACCTTGACCTCTGACTGATTCCTTCAGCAAGTTCAAAAGTACTGACAACACAAACAATGCTGATAAGATAATTTGTCTTACATTTCCAGTTCATGTATGTCAGTTGTTATCTCCCATTCTAATAAGATTAACAATCATCCCATTACACACGCAACTAGCAGCTAGGTGGGTGGCATTGAGTGCTAATTCAATCATGAAAAACACCAGCTTTCTGTAAGCGGTGACTTTCATCATGAGTGTGTAAATCTCAATTAATTGTAATTATTATTTTGCCTGGTCATATTTCAGTCATCTTCTGAGACAACCCAAAATTTGGAGGATCAACTCATTCTGATTTCCCAGGTAAAATTGTTCCTACATGTTAATATTTAAATAAACAGGATTGACAATGCTTTAATTAATACCAACTGTAAATAGCTTATGTGTAATGTAAATGATGGTGTTTATTTAATGAAAATTAAAGGAAAATTTGCATTCAAAACCAGAGAGTTAATTTGCAATCACTTGAAAACACTCAAATCAATTTGTCATGTAGACTTAAGCCCAGTTCTTAATTACCACATATTTCAGTGATTAATTCCACAATGCAAAACATGTTTAATAAAGATTCTTTAAAATAGATTTCACAATCATTGTTCCATGACAGGATGGTCCCATTCAAATCTGTTAAATTGTAGATGCAGTCTAAATGCCGCCCTCTGTCATTGGTTTCTACAATACTAATTTGTACTTAGAATATATTGTAGTACATCATCAGGTAAGTCCCCAACTGTCGCAAAGTACCCTCCCTCTTCAGTAAATGTCCTTACATGTACTCTGCTCTTTTATATAAATAATATATCAATAAGTTAACACTAACCTGAAAATTCTGAACATTCCTTTCTGGTACTTTCGTCCGCACCCAATTGAGGGTCGCGAACCAACCTGGGCCCTCGTGCTGCACAAAGTATGACACATATGTGATACAGCTGAGCTCATCGACTTCCGGGCTACTGAGATCCTCGGGAGAAAGAATCATGGGAATATCCAACTGGTCTTTGGCGACATTCATAGCTCGTTCGCAGTTGGCTAGTCGCTCTGAAGGATTAAGAGATGGCCAGTCTTCTAAAAGGTTGGGATTGCAGTAGTTTATTATACCACTGTAGAATAAGAAAGGAATTCTGGGTAACATAATCAGAAGGATATAATGGTGGCTAGATTACATTTAAAGAGTATGACAGACAACATATATTTCGAGCAGACCAACAGGTAAATGTCCAGAGATTGCATCATCAACCTATGGATGCCACGTTGGGCCATGCTATTTTGTGACTTTTGGCTGATCGTTTATCCAGTTTTGTTTGTATCCCCTGAAAGAATATTTCAACATTAACCTACAGGTGTATATTCTACACTCAAACCAATTTCTTTTTTTAAATTTGGAATGTTACCAACATTTTGCAAAAAAAATTAGTAAGTAATACTGAGTGACTGTTTTTTTAGTATACTAAAAGCATGTGGGGCAATGTTGGAGTTTGGTGGCAGGCTGCAGTATGCTGGCATACCTAAAAACACACAATGCATCATCACAGTACCATAAAATATTTAAAACAACAAATTAAAAATGTTATAATAAAACACTTGACATTATAAGCATCATGCAATTCTGATTTCCATCACCAACATATCACAGTATCATAGAATTGTTATCAATTATCATCACATGCATTATGTCAGTTTATCCAGAAGAGATATTGTACAGCACGTAACAGCAGGCAGCACTGGATTGCATTATCAGCAACTACTTAGTATGAGTGGTTGGTATTATGGTCCATATCACAATTGATGTATTACATAGTGTATTCTACTAGTGTATATAAAGATCATAATTGAACATGGGTTAGGACAATGCACCATATTTATACATTAATGTTGCACAGTACCTGGGAAGCAAACGTGATGTTCAAAGCTAAGCTGAGTATTGTAATTGCACTTAATGTCAGTTTATTGTTGTATGGACAGTATGTTTGTTTTGTTTGAGTGTATATAGACAGTGAAGAGGTCCTACAGAACTATTTTCATAACAATATGGGTTTAGTACTCACATTTAAAGTACAAAAGAATTTATCTGATAAATCAAAGGCTACAGCAACAAAATCTAAGGCTCAACCAAATCTTTCTCCTTTCTACTCAACTTTGGGCAATTTTCTCAGTGAATTTTGTGGAAATCTGATTAAAGTAACTGCCTACCCCCACCCCACCAACTATGACCATTCTTACCTAAGAATAATCCCATCATTCCAATCTCTGCTTAGGTTCTTACATGAGTGGCCCTCTGGCAGCACAGCATTGACCCACTGAAGAATGAGTTTCTTGGGGGGGATGACCCTCTTTTTCTTTGAGCTGTCATCCTCGCGTACGGCCGCTCCGCCGGTCAGCTGGTATCGGATGATCAGCTGCCATACCATCCCCAGGATCAACTTCACATTACCATGGACAATGTCTTCACTACCTGTAAAGAATATGAAAGAGTTGCACATTAGGGCAATATTAAGGGACTATTCCCCCTCCCCACAAAATCATGGTGTTCCCAAGGTTTTCCCACAACCAAACATGTAGCTGAACCTCCAGTATGTGACTATGCGGGTATGATGTTGGTCCCCCTTCTCCTAAAGTCCTAGCTACGTTGCTGCTTTAGGATTGATGGTATACCAGTAGTTTAAATCATTACCGGTGTTGTGAATAGCAATAAAATGATTACTTATTACTAGTAAATATGCTAAACATTGACAACACTAAAAGCTCCTTTCAAGGTTTACTGCTGTATGCAATGCTGATTGTGTTACATTCATTCATACAGTAACACAATGAACTTAGTTGACCTTTTTGCAACCTTGAAATACCACTACTGAAATAAGCGCTACTGCCCAAGCGGTCCAACCCAACAAGACTTCAAGTGCAAAATTTATCAGAATGTTAAAGGACAGATACATGTACACTTTCTTGGTTTTTAAAAAATATATTTGCCTTGTCTAAGAGAGTAGCCATGATACACTTACTATTTTTACATATTTCCAGCTCCGATGAAGGCACTTTAACCTTTTCACCTGCATCTAGGGACCTAATATTTAATCATAAAACTGAGATACTGACATTGAACTTCAGTTTTACTACAGTGTAGCAATAAATCCTCTACATAGTTCAATAAACAACCAATATATATGAAGCAATTACAATTGAAGGGTATGGCACATATTATGACTGGTATAAAGAATGCAACAAAGACAAACATATGGCAACATGTGCAGTATAGTGTAATGCTTGGCAAATATCCTAGGTACATGATCTGAGCAACCTAATAAAGCAAGAATGGTAATACTCCTAGTAACTGTATGTGGGCCACCTGAAAAACATGATTGCTCCCCAACCCCAATCCATTTAAGAATGATATACCACTACAAGGCATTTAATAGAGACTAAAATATTTCAAATAAGGCATGTTTTTATTTGGCGAATCAAAGTTTTCGTCAGTTGTTGGTCAGTTGGTCTCCCCTCTGAAAGTCTCTTCAAGTTTGTTTGCACTCTGGAGCTCGTAATTCTCTAGGAATTTTCACAAAATTTGAATGGTACAACGGTCCTAGCTAACTTAGATCTGATTCAATTTTGGCCACGAATGGTCAAAGGAAAAGGTCAATATCTGGTAATTTATGATCAAAGGCATTGTAGCCGATTATACGAATATGGCCATTATTACACCACAAAAAGATTGTGAGCCATCACTCTTACCCTCGTGCTATGGAATTTAATATCTAATACTACACTTGAGTCTTGACTAGGCCTAGGACGACAGAAGTCATGTGATATAGTAGGTTACAAATTTTATACTTTTAGAATTGTAATTTCCAGAACAATTGATCACAGGAATAATGATCATGCTTGTCATAATTATGTGGTTTCATAGAAATATATACATTATTCTAGGAGAAGCCTATAGTTTTTGGTGACGCTTGGTACCTTTCTATGCTTTCAACTCTGCATGTGTGTCTGCAGGTCATATTGTCATACTTGGTATGGTTGTGTTAGTATATACATTCATGTTGGCCATTTATAGTATAGACAAACATTAATGATGAATAAATGTCTCATGAATATTAATGAATGGGTGGGGCTTAACATAAAATTATTAAATAGTCAATATCTTCGAAACAGTATATTCGTTTAGCTTCATACTTGGCATGGTTGCGTTAGTATATTATAGTCGGTACTCAGTACCTGCCCATCTGATCAAAATATATAATTTCATTCATATTCATGTCTGAGCGTGGCTAAACGCAACAACTGAATAACTATACTATTTACCATGCGTGGCTTATATGTTGGCCATAGTGATTTAATTAGACACTCCCAATTGTTCTTGGTGCATGAAAGGAAGGAATGATCCCCCACTTACTTAACAACTCCACCATAAAGACTTCTTATCAAATACAATTGAAAGGACAGCATTCGTCAAGTAGCATGCGGCTATGTATGCAGTGTGTGCTTTTCATTTGATTTATCAAGCCATGCATCCCTACCCCAATGGTTGATATTCAACAGTTGTGGCTAAGTGTGGGTCATATCATAATTTATCCTTATCAACATATAAATTTGGAGCAACTGTGGTGGACATCAGTTAATGACTGTAGAGGTAGAAGATTCAAGAAGCTTTCCATACAAAGCGCCCAAGATGACTTTTGAACTACTGAATATATGCCTAATGAAAGTATATCAGCTTCTGAAACTTTAGCCTTTAGGGGATAATAAAATGTCACTGGGTTATTGATTGCAGTAGGAGACACAATACATGGTGTTTATCAAGCTATTGTATCAATAATTGAGAAGATATCATCCAAGATATGTTTTGGTAATAATTATAGAATTTTACTGATTTATAATCCCTAAAATCTGCTGACTTAATGACTGATCCTAAGTTCAGTATGTGGTGTTACTAAAGCCGCTCCATATTAAGAATTAAATGATGAATATAATCTACATATTACCATATGTACACCACCCACTCTTTAGGATGGTTCAATAAGTTAACAGTACATTCCTCTTATACAAACAGCTCACCCTTCAAAGTAAACAATAAATAAGTCAGCACTACAGGGCCTAGCTAGGTGATTAGGTACCCCATTGAAATTATTAACAGTAAAGGAATTTCATGAGCAATGATGCACTATATGTACAGTCAACTACTGTAGTACAAGTCCATATTCCAGATATGCCTCAATGTACACACTTTTCAGGTAAATAAGGGAGGAGCAGTCTAAATGAGCAAAGGGCAGTCTGTTCTAATCTTGGATGCCCGGCTATTCCAGTTCAATGGCATGTAGATTTATAATATATCAGCTACATGCCAATTAGAAGGAGTACAAATAGGTAAATTTGCATGATGAAAGCATAAGTAATGGAATGGTTAACTATTGCAGTATTGCATACATGTTGTTTTGTGTATGATATTTACAACAAGGATAATTATTTTTAGGCAATGTTCAGTACTGTAGTACGGTACTTTGAAGTTGAGAGAGGCACCATGATGGGATCAAAATGATCCATAACCTCACTCATGCAGGGATGATCCTATTAAAACTCCAGAAAATTGTAGTAGCAACCTAAATGCCTATGGGCATGTCCTTTAATTACTGAAACAACACTAGATACAACCTTGTCCAGCAATCTACTGTACATGTAGCTAGCCCCAATATTATCAATAAGCCTGTAGCCTACTGTAGTAGTTGTATTATACTCTGGAAGCTCAGGTGCATACTCTACATGTACAATCCCTTTGGAATGAAGTCAAGGAAGCTAGCCATTGCCGATGGTTTGACCATGAGATATATTCCCACTAAACCGTATACGTGAGTGGGGCAGAATGTAATACATTTATTAAACGTATTAAATTTGTGAATCATTCCCGCAGATTATAAACTTTTCGTGGTTCCGTTAACTATAGTCTAGAGCAATGAACAATCATCATATCTTTCGGTAATATTAACGTTATGTCTACTTTCTGCTATCCTGCCCAACGCAGTTCCACATGTATTCAGAAGTCCTACTGTAGCGAGAATTTCTCACACTAAATGTATAGGGATTTTAGCATAGTTGTTCGCGGTGATTTTAAAGATGTAGGCTCAGCCAATACGCCTGCATAGCTGACCAAGTATTCGAGTTATAAACATTTTAACCCTTGTAAGTAATAGTAAGATGTATATATCCGCGTTCGGCATGTAGATTATTTAGGTTTCCGAGCAGCCCAAATGATTCACTTGACTGCACATTTTATCGGCCGTAAAGCTTTTATTATCGAAGCCCCAAAGACTGCTGAGTGTTAAACCCTAATCCATTCCTTTCAGGCTTAGTTTGTTTCATTGAGTCAATAGACAATATGCTATTCGTTTCGGAGCTTGTTATTCTTCGGGAATGTTGGGGAAGTTATTGCAATACATAACTGAGAATATTCACAGTTGTGACTTCAACTGTGACGGACTTCATGACTACGATGGCGAAATCCGAAGTTAGCCCTAATCGGTTTTCAATAATCGGTAATTTTCGCAAATTTTGCCGATGTGGTGATAATCGGCCCGATGCCGATGATCAAACCGATCATCGGTAAAACACGAATTGCCATTGTAGAGCATGAATATTTTACAAGCTGTCAAGGTCCTGACATAAAGCGGGCATATCGCTAGGTTCCTTACACCCATCTATACCATACACTCATTACTTCATGCATGTCCTACCAAACACATTATGAGAACAATAGTAGGCTGAAGAATATCATAGCTAAAATATCAATCGAATCAGCTAGTTCATTGTAAGAACTACATTATTTACTCCTAAGCCAATAAACAGCCCTCAAAATAGGACCAGGAATGAAGTGAATGCAATCTAGACTCTGGGGGAAATTTGAGTACCATCAGTCTCAAAATAGCCCTTTTATTATTATTTCCCACTCTATTGTTTTTATTAATGAAAATAACTCACTAGCTGAACTACATGTAGGCATATCATTTCTTGATGGCAGTTTTATACTCTTGCTGTCACGTTTTCTTCTCTTAGGCTCTGAAATAAGGAAAATATATAAATGGGTTTCAGAAAAAATATTGTTTTTAAACTGTCAAGTTTGCACCATATAAATTGTAAACCATATAAAAAATTAATATCCAGATTCATCAATGCAGTGAGGAAACTGGGAAAGACTTACTACAACTTACTCCCTTGCATTAATGACTGTGTTAATGCAAACTGCAAAGTAAAAATGGTTTCAAAGGGCACCCCCATAACGGTCATCAAAATTGAGGTCAAAGGTCACCCGGAAACAGGTCGACTATTGGATTACAATAGCGTAACTCCCAGCCCTAACGGACATTCTGTTCTCAAGTTATTGCCAAAATAC
>JAODAF010643563.1:0-12978 GCA_027574765.1 Molpadia intermedia
TGTGACCGGACAAATCATGACGAAAAACATTACCATGGCAACTGTTGCTATGGTAACTGGTGAGGCCAAAATAGTGTAACAGCCTATTGACTACAATATCTCATCCCCCTAATGGGGTGATGAGATAATGACAGTTCCATTAAATATGATGACAGCTCCACTAAATATGACGACAGTTAGAGCTATGATATACTTATTTCAAGTATGGTAATAGTTTTTCTAGTGCTTTTAGTCCATCAAATATAATGACAGTTCCACTAAATATGATGACAGTTCTATTAAATATGACGACAGTTCTATTAAATATGATGACAGTTAGAGATATGATGTAGGCCCTACTGATTTCAAATATGTTTTTTAAATGTGGTGACAGTTGATATATTTAAATATCGTGATAGTTTTTAAATATGGTGATAGTTTTTTTTTTTAAATATGGTGATATTTTTGTTTTGGAAAGGAAGATAGTTTTGAAATATGGTGATAGCTATGATACATGAATATACATATGCATCACCACGGTAGGCGGAGTCTTGGCTACCAATCACGTTCGACGTTACGTACAGCGTTGGAATCCAGTGAGTTTTTTTACGCCAAAGACATTTTCACACTTATCGTACACTAATGAGAAGGATTTTAATGAAAAATTCAAGTATACTGCTAAACTTAATAAAAAATAGCAAAACCAATCACACTCGGTTATAATGTAAGACGAAGCCTCAAGTAAAAGCATTAGTCAAGTTCACTGGAAATAATTTGATAAATCAAACGGTTATGTGAAACCGTTCCGTATACGGTTGGCATATATAACGTGCATTATATGGACGAGTTCGCTCGGAGGAGGCTGTCTCCCAGCATTGAGAGCTCAATTGAATCAACGGCGTGGCGTGTCTAATAGGGGTGGGGTGTGCGGTTGAGAAGCCTGATAGGGGTGGATGTAAAAAATACATGCATGCGCTCCCTGTGGGCAGAGACATGGACAGAGAGCTTCACATCAATGGTGTAGCAAGTGAAGGTCGTAGTGATGCAGCGTAGTGATGGGAAGGGACAAGTTATCAGATGAATCGGTCATATATATATGACTTGAATAAGCTATTAAGATTTGAATTGTGCTTTGGAGAATACCATAAATTTTATATTAATAATAATTATCCTATATGCCACTGTCATATTGTATATGCCATTTCACCTATAATAGTATCAATATAATTATAGGGTCTTGCCCTATTACACTGAATTTCAGCTATATGCCAGTGCAAATTAGAATGAGTTGCATTGCCAATTGGATCACTGCAAACTGTGAAGGGCTGTATATGAGAATAGGGAAGCATGTCATCATATAACAGCCTGGAACGGATACTATCTATCATCACTCACAGTGGCTTACATAATGGTGGTTCCCAAGGTTGGAAACTATAGCAAACCTTAACATGCAGTTATTCAATATATCTCGCACGGTTAAGCGTTGAAGTGCATGACCCCTGGCACATTTAATAATGTATCAAGCTGCAATCCGTGGATAGGGACAGTTGAAAGTCTCAGTTTTCGTAATTTGCTCAGTCTTCTTATTTATAAACCCATGCATCTATATTGATAAATTCACTCTACCATCTTTACTGCCTGATCAGATCCCACCGATTGCTTACTTGGTTATTTGTCATGATTCATTGGCATGATAATTTCAGTCCATTTTCTTCTGAAACTGGTAAATTTGCTATAAGCAAATAAACTGGAATATCTAGTTCATTCTCTAATTTGTACATCCGTCTTATATAGGCTACATAGCCTATATATACCGGTACAATCACTGAGGAAAGAGTAAGATCATGGAACCCATACATAAATTGTACAAACATTTCATTGCGATTTTAACATTATACATTTTATCATTTTTGGAGTTATTCTGATTGGTGATTTTCAATATTTGTGAAATAAATACTTTCATTGTGTTGTCATGGTGAATCGTTGTGGTCTTAAGTGTGATCAAACTTTCAAGTATGATCGAACTTCCAGTTACATACTATTACGGGAAGCATGCACTGTCGTATATATCTATCTATAGACGGACTTCCGGGAGACTTTATAAATGTTGTTGTCTTTTTTCAAGCACTATATTAGTAAGCGTATTGACGTTTTCACCAGTCCACAATATGCATTGTATTCATGTTCATTATGTCTCAAGTTTGTTCGTATTTCCGTTTCTTATTCAGCGGGTAATTTCCGTTGCTACCTGCACTGTCTCTTCCGCAAATTTGGCATTCTGTTATATATCTAAATGTTGTTTGCGTGAAAGATGAAAACTCTAAGATATTATATTTCCAGATTCATTAAATATAGATGTCACCAACGACGTATTTGTAATATCAAGCAGCAAATTGCACTGAATGCAAAGAACACATGGATTATACGGCGGCCGAGAAGTTCGGTGAAGGAAGAAACCCATTTTGTGAAGAAATTTATCGACGGTGAAGAAACCCAACGTGTGAAGAAAGCCATCGACGGTGATTAAATCACTAACGTAACGTTAGACTAAAGCGACACATAACGTATAAATTATAGCCTGTATGACTTACCCTCACACGCTAGGCATCGTACTTACTCAAGTTCAACTTCTACTCTATTCGGCCGCTTTGAGCTCTTGAACATATTGGATTTCTTCGCCATGAGTTTCTTCACAATCGATGGATTTCCTCATCATCGATGGATTTCCTCGCCATCAATCGATTTCTTCATCATCAAAGGATTTCTTCATCATCGATGGATTTCCTCACCATGGGTTTTTGCCTTCACCGAACTTCTCGGCCACTGTATTCGTTGCGGCAGATATATTACTTGTACACCCGTTATATTGCGAGTGAGTGAAAAATACAATGGGATCCTTTGGGGGAGGAGTGGGAAGTGAGGGCGGGGGTATACAAAAGTCGCTAGTCCCTAATTCAATATAAGTTATGTGACGTGAATTTGAGTTAATTTGTGACATTGGTATAATTAATGACGACAAGTTGGATTGACCATAATGAGTATATAACCCCTTTTTGTTTTTGGTGTCGGTATCATGAATGTTAATGAGTGGGCGGGAATTTGGAATTCTTAAAATGCCAATAACTTTGCAACCAAATGTCTGATTATCTTCATCAACAATCAAGCGCATCTTAATCCCTTTATTAAGCACCCATGGTTCATGAGAATGATATATATTGTAACAGAAATTAGACTCCCCCTCACTTTTACATCAAACACCGCATGCATCACTCTATGGTCATAGGCCTGGCTACACCACTTCTGATTGGTCATAAATTTGTTGTTATTGAAATTGAAAAATCCCTAACCGATCAAACGTGCTTCAATCACAAGTGTTTTGATTAAAACAGTTCTATGGAACTACTAATTCAGGCCGATCTGGAAGACTTTTTTTAAAGTGGCAGAAATTTGTTTGCTTCATTCAACTGGCAACACAAATGAACTGTCAAATTTGACATTAACCGTTGTCGGGGGATTCAGTGGTGCCTTTCCTCTCTATTGCTGAACTAATGAAACTGAAAACATTTTGAACGTTAATTTATTTCAAAAGTTGCAAAGACTAACACCATTTTGCGTCTAAGCTACTTGAGACTCCTTTCCAATTAGATACCCTTCTACAGTTGTTCGTCGCGGCCTCGATTATATCATGATACGCCGAACATCCAAATACTGCAGATCTACACGATTTGTTTTATGGGTGCGCGTTTCCTGTATCAGATTATAATTATGTATCATTTGAGGCTGATCCAGCAATGTTTATGGATCCCTTAGGTATATGTGGTGGGGGTGGGTGCGTACGCACTGAGGTCCTCCACTGTCTGTGGGCCTGGCGACCGTGATACGGTGTAACTGTGAATTAAAGACACGAGTCCCACCAACGACTGACTATAGCCTATGCATAAGAGGTCACATTAATTAACAGAGCAGTCACATAAGAAGAACAAAATCAAATTGACATTAATTTATTAATTAAATATTTTTATCTAGCCAATCAAAACACGTTTTATATGTAAATTGTTTATTTAACATTATCATTATATAGTGAAAGACCATGTAATATGAAATAAAACAGCAAGACGATTCAGAATTACCTCCGAGTTTAGGTATTCATATATACGCGGGGCGGCGGACCCGAGGAGGGGATAGACAGTGGGCCATTCCCCCTCCCACTTTTTTCCAGTTAATAGGTTACTAATTTCATTAGCGGATAGATACCATCAGGAAAGTCGTCAGGCCACTCTGTGTGGGGAGTGAAGATGGGGTGGGGTGATGCATCATATGAGCAAATGGATGTAATGTGTCAGTGTCCAATGTGTTTGAAACTTTGGGGCAATATGTATCAAAATTTCGATCCGGCGGCCGGGATGGACAGCTGCTTAATTGCAACGTATACGAGTCGCTTTTGACAAAAAGTATGTTAAAGGATCTTGAGACACTGCGAGGTCCAATCCAAATTCTCGCGTAATTATGATATGCTTAAGCTTTCCGGTACCGAACAATTTCGAGAATGCAAATCTGGATCGACGGTCGGCTGAAAGCCTCGAAATAACATGGTCCAACGGGGCATCCATGGGCTGCTGATGACGTTATATAAATCCCGGGTCACCGTGCCGGCCTGCTATACGATACCGGGCAATTACTTACTTTCGCGCTTTGCGAGAGCCTGCATGTAAATTAATTTATGTTTTCAGTCTCTCCTCCATCAGAAACTGTCGAGTTATATATGTCGAGATATAGGTTATCAAATAACCGTTTTAAACAGTAAAGTGACTCCTTGGTATTTTGAACCCACACAATGGATTTCAACACAATCTGGATAATTCTCATTTTATTGAAACACGAAAACGTGATTGAAAATCTCAAAATCAAAACTTAATATCCTATTGACAATGCCTATATACTACCATTCCAGAGAAACAAGAACTCACAATGTAGAAATAAGTAAAATATGAAGGGTGATAGAAAATGGGGATTTTAGAAACCCATTTTGAAATTAGAAATTTAAATACTTCCAATTTTTTTCACTTTAACATCTCCTCGTGAAGGATCTATTCGACAGAGGCAGTGTGTATGCTAAACAATGGTCTCAGTTCAACTCTCATCAATATCATACGCAGTATACGCATGTGTGATGTACCGTAGGTATTGTTATGTTTTAGTCTCGAGAAATCTCAGCCAAAAATTATAGTTCTCTGTGGAATTAAGTTACCATATTGTTGAGATATTGTTGATTTATTGTTTTCATATTTTGCACTTTTCATGTTTTGGACTTTGTTGACATCAATTGTCTTTGGCTTATAATGACAAAATATGATATTCATGAAAGAAAGTACAAGTATTTCTTTCTTTTTTTACAGTTATTTGCCGTACGGGCGCTTCGCTTTTATGAACATGAAAATGAATGTTAGATTTGAAAGAAAATTGAGCACGAGCAGCATTATCTATACTTGCAGCAGTCTCTGACTGTCGTGACTCACTAGTGAGATCCTGCATAATGTCAATAACGATCTATGGGTAACACTTTGTTCGATTTCACAATAATTAAAAATCAGTTATCCGCCTTCGTCGGTTATCTCTTCAAACTTCGTTGTCACTTTTGTTGATACGTAACGTACTTTCACGATCGGCTCCACCGGTTTCCTTGAAAACCGACGAAAATCTTATGTCCCCTTCAGTAGATGCGCGGGTTATGCCGACATGACTTTGAGGTAACATTTTCCTAAGACGTGATTTAATACCATCGTGATAAGATGAAGCCTCTTTTTCTTCAGGATATGTAATCAATGTTGGTTCTTTGCCGACCATTTGAGCGGGAGTCAAAATTGCAGGGCTTGAGCTGCTAGCTAGGATATTGCGCCTGTCATCTTTTAGTTTATCTAACGCTGCGGATGGTTCTACAACTTCTTCCCTTCTCCTTATCGCCGACAGCCTTGCTTCTAAAATTTGGCTGATTGAAGCCATGAAAGTTTTTAAGGGCTTCTTTATTGTTGATCCATCTTTAACTTCGTCATTACTACTACCCTTCTTTTGAGCTACACTATTTCTCGAGACCACGGAGGCGCATTGCTCTTCTGGGCTCAACGTCTTCAAATCCACGGGCGGATCGTCCTTCTCCCGATGTGAACAATTGATTGGCGCTCCGTCCAATTCAGATTCTCCTGCGACTGGCTGACTGAATTCCCTGTCACTGATTGCCACGATCCCGGGATATATTCTGCTTGTTTGGTAGACTGGACCCAGACTAGCTTCACTTCCATCTGTGTCAACAAGTTTCTTTTCATTAGCTCTCTCAACCCCGTTCCTGACTGTCTGAGTTCTTGGTCTAAGCTGCAACGCGCTGATCATGTTCAAGTTCTGTCTTTTCATGGAAATCATTTCTAGAGTTCCTTCGTTGCCATGGCGATGTTCTCTTTCCTGTTTTATGCCACGATTTGCTTCATCAAATCGAGTTCTGCCGTTGAATGCTGCTGCAGAACTACCTTCTTTTCTATTGTCGTCGGTTGGATACTTTCTAGAAACGTGACCTTTGATTTCATCCTTGTCCATAGAGCTCTGCTGTTCCTGGCTACTGCTAGACTTGGCTTTCTTGTTCCTCTCGATATTTTCGTAGAAATAACGGGTGCCTCTTCGTTTCCTAATTGTAATATAAATCAAACAAACAAATTGTACTAGAATAGCATACAATGTAACTTACCTTAAAGAGAGTGTATAGTGACACTGAAATTATTTTTTTCTTGAGGGGATGTGGATGGGAGCACAAGAATCCAGCTAAAATCATTAATGGTACGACAGAAAAACCAATGTTGAACAGCTTCTGCTAGAAGATACAAACTTTTTGTCCAGTTGCGAGAAATTAGTTACATCAAAATTAGGAAGACATTTTCCGACTATTATAGTGGGATGTGATAACGCTATAGCAGGAGTTAAACCCTAACTGAATGTTTTTTGAATGAATTCATTGTCACTACAAAGCTAAGATTCTCATCAAAAAGCTCGTAAGGCGGTTTCCTTTGGATACTTGAATATCGATCTGTTGAAATACCCGTGAATCAATGGGGTTATTTGTAAGGAATATTAAAATAATAATATTTTAGTGTATCTGAGGCCTAAACGTTGTTTCTAATTTGATGAGGACATATATATCTGGACCATGTTATACGGCAATTTAAATTGAATTAACATCATGGATATATATCGTAGCATGTAGGTATTAGCAGGTCAATCTGGTTACGGGCCCGGAACTTCACATAGATAGACTCTACCGGCCGCATGCATAAGGCGTCTAGTCCGACCAAGTCCGACTCCAACAGACTTTACAAATCACAATTAATGCAATCAAACTAACCACGAAATTGCTTTACGTACCTTCTCATGGTGCGAAGGAGATACATGAGTGCCGAAATGAAGACGAGGATGATGCCAAGGCAGAATACTATGGACAGGACGAACGACTCGACATCTGCAAGAATAATGTAATTATATGTGATCGTGGTATACTCGATTTTGAATAGGAAGATGATAGCATCTCCTTGACGCCATTTGATCAGGATGAAGCAGTGAGAGACGACAATGGACAGGAGGAACATAATAATTTTGATAATATATAAAAGGCTATCTGGCTGTAGGACATGTAGGGTCATTTTCTTCATTTCCTCGCCTCCTTCATCTAACGCCGGTGGGAATTATTACTATAATTTATTAGTAACCGGAACAAAGAAATAATAATTATCAGCTAATCAAAGACTATTTCTTCTACCTCTATTGTCTCTGGATCTCCACTTGTATGAAGCAAAACCAAAGAAACGATCACCCAGTACCTGAGGCCTCTATAGTACATCTAACGATAACGAAGACCCAAAACAAACTGCCAATACACAATGTTATATTCGATAGGAAGATGATAGCATCTCCTCGACACCATCTGATTAGGATGAAGCCGAAATAGACGACAATGGACAGGACGAGCAGCTCGATATTTGTAAAATATTCTGAATAATGTATGATCGTTTCATGGTACAAGGTTCTGACCAGGACTTGACGTCAGATGATGAGAGACAATCGACATCATTAAGAATTAGATATGGAAAATATATGACAGTCTTCTGCCATGAAGATGTTATCATTTCTTGACGACAATTGATCAAGATAATGCCGAGGAATAAAACAATCTTTAAGAATTTAGATATATGATCGTTGGATGAAACGGGGGTTCTGGCAAGGAAAGCGCTAGCAATATCTTGTCTTCATCTGATTACGAGGACGACAATGGACCACATATCTGTAAGAATCACTTGGATAATCTGTTAATGTATGACCGTTCTGTGGTACGAAGGAATGATGCTAGCATCTGAGAGACGACAACGAACATTTGGATAATCAGATATGATCGGTCGATGGCACGCGGTTCTAACCAAATAATGTCATAATTATTATTGATGATTTTGATCATGATGATGCACAAACAGACGGACAATGAGCAGAACAAGAAGAAGAATTCAAGTAAGACGAATTTGGTAAATGTAGCCTATAAATGTTGGATGGTACGAAGTTCTGACCAAGAGGATTTCCCTGACGACATCCTATCGTTTTTCTCCAATGATATTTTGTCGATTAGATGGTGACATCTTCCCACAGTCATCATCAAAACAATGAAAACTAGTATGGAGAAAAATGTTTTATTATTAAGTGGGGTATAGTAAGGAATGACTCGTTTCGATGAGGCCTCTAGTGCCCCTTCTACCTTAAAATGTTACTCATGACACTGAGCTTATACGATTATTGCCGTTGCCTTAAAAGCTCCTTATATCCTGAATGGATCATACTACTGAATTGGGGATTTCACCGTAAACGTGCACATTTTTATAATAGACGAAATCTTTAAGAGACTTACCAAATCGACAGTACCGTTCTTTGCCAATCCATTTCCCGAGGTGACATTCTCCGACAGCTTCTCCGACGAGTTTCGTCGTTGTAGGGCATCGATACTCCACGGATATGTTGCCGCAATAGACGACCTTCTCCGGGTAGATTGTCAATCTGGACTCGTCTTTGGGCGGAGAACAACAAATATAGTCAGCTGTAATTAGAATAATATCCGTATATATCACAGTTGCATCACCTATTTCAAGTGTTTAAAAATTATGCATTGGCTAATTCAACTCAAATGTACACAACTTACATAACAATCCCGTTTTCCTACACATTTTCATGAATAATTGAAACTCATCAGTATGCCCCAATAGTATGATCTGCAAACTATTCAGAAACAACAGCCTGGGCCGCATTTCTAGCCGGTCAAAACACCGATATTGATTGTTAGAATATCATGTGACGTTAACTATACAAGTCAATCCGATAATAATGTTCCCGTGATCTGGGGGGGGGGGGAGGTCGGCGCCCCTGTATCCGCCCCAATGAAATTAACGGTGGTGTGCCGTCTCGATATCGTAGCAAAATAGAGTATCAGTATTTTCTATATCTACACACTAACTTAATACATTAAATTAAAAATGTAGAAGACAAATGTATAATATAGAATCATACGATCTAAACCTACGTAAGGACATTTACAATACCGGTAGTTTCATATATTTCAGATTTTTTTCCAACTTGATACACAATTATGATTGACGTATGCGCTATACCGTGATGCAAAATTAGTCAATCAAGTTTTGCATGCACTTGGAGAAAAGAAACAGTTGAGGAAACGTCCGCTATCTCAATTAACAACATGCTTTAACGCTCTGAATTGTAAACCAGATATATAACCTTGAATGTTTTCGTTTTTACTTTTCTAGAAACAATACATATAGGCCTAAAAGAATCATGCACTTTATTTGTATGATCTCAATATGATAACATAAAGAAACAAAGTTTTATACTCTCTGATTCCAAGAGATGCAAAATAAGTACATCAATTTCAAATCACAACAGTAACGCTCTGAATTGCAAAGAAATGTAACTTTTAATGTTTTGGTAACTTTTTAAGTTCTAGAAACAATACATATAATAAGAATCATGCACTTTATTTGCATGATCTCAATAAAAAAAAGTTCAATACTCCCTGACTCCAAACGATTTCTGAATTCTATTATAGAATCCTATATTCAAGTTAATTTAAACTTACGTAAGGACATTCTGGATCCACAAACGTTTCTTCGATTTCCTTTTGATTGGTAGCCTATATTTAATTTGTACACAGAAAAAGTTGTTTTAACTTGATACACAGTAGTAACTGCCGTGTCCTCTAAATGATATGCAAAATAAGTAGGCCTAAATCAAGTGTTACATTCGCGTGGCAAGACTAAACAGTTCAGTGTACAAAGGTCTGCTATATAGCTCAATTGAAGCGCTTTGAATTGAACCCGTCCAGCTCTTACGTATTGCATGCACTGGAATTTCATATCGATAGTTCCAATAATTATGATATTATAGACATATACCGTCTGTTTACTTCTTAAGATGACATTTAATATATTTTTCTGACGGCGACAAATTTCCTTTACTTTAATCTGGCAACAATCTTACCGACTGCCCACTCGAATTTGTCTTAAAGCAGCATAGCACATAATAACCGTAGATGGCGCCGTGTCGTGTGATTTGCATGCATAAGCTTCATTGTCTTACTTTCGAACAAATTCAAACCAAATTTAATTAGATTATTGAAATAGAAACAAAACCCGAATCAAAGCCGATTAAAACATTTCAAATCAGCAGAGCTGTAGTCGCGAGTCTACCAAGTCCGAGTCCGAGCCAAGTTCGAGTCCGGCAAAAAATCGTTAATTCGTGCTAACTCGCTTTAAAATTAATATTTGTATCAACCATACCAATAAACCGAAACCGATACGGCTTATTTCCATTATTATTTTATAAGTATAGAATACAATTTAGCTTAAATAGAATTAAATTTAGCTCGATTTTATGATAGCCTAAATTTCAGAAAGTATCCGACTTGATCAAACCCTTTCATCCGGGTGTTATACCCAAGTCCTGTGTCTTTGTTAGTTTTACAAGATGCATTGTCAAAAATAGATCCATTTGTCTGTGGATGGTCACCGTTATACAGCTTTAACGTCAGAAAGAACGGAATTTCTTTGTATTAAAAACTTATAACGTCTATAAAATGGATATATCCGGCGAATTTTCAATTTCCCTCTGAGATATGAGAAATGTTTGGCACAGGTATAGGGGCCTACCGTATGTCGGTGTAACACAACAACTTGATGTCGTTTACTTCACTGAATAGAACGGAAGGCGGTGGTAGAGATAAAACATTGAAAATAATAGATGGATAATTGTAGTACCTGCGATTGGCAAATGGTTGGAATAATGGTTTTACTTTTCAATTGGAGGCTGAAACCTATACCCGAGTTTGCAAAACAGGCATTTTTTTAGATATTCTAGTTTCTTTCCCTACTGTTTGAGAAAACTGACATTTCATCGTAGAAAAATAAATTGAAGAGGGTGACCAATATGCAGCAGACTGTTTTGCTGATTTTAAGAGCAACGCACATTGAGCAGGAGGCACACAGTGCATTCTGCTTAGCCACTTAGGCCTATGTAATTACTAATTGGGTCAGTCATTCATGAACTTGGTGCACATAATGTCATGTAATGATATCCTAAAGTAAACGCTCAATTAACTGTTATCAAGTTATCAGTGGTCCTTAAAGCGTCCAGAGATCTGTCCATCAAACTTGTTTGTAACAGGTTAGTTTATGAATTTTTATGTTTCTTTATTTTTGATCGAGGGCCTGACCTCCGGCCTAACCCTTTGAACTTTGCCGGCTATCGTAGCGTACGTGACAAGAGGTGATTTTCTCTGTGGCACGCACATTATAAATATTCATTGATGATACTTAGTGTAGAGTCAATGAGATAAAGGCGGGTCTTTAACTTCCCCTTAGGCCAATCACAGATGACCAGCTTGCTACGTCATATATTCCCTATGGCTTCATCATAGCAAGGCTAGCGCAGAAGCGTAGAAGGGAGGCGTGGGCACTGGGTTGTCATGTCGATGTTTTGGAAAACACGCAACCAAAACGCACTTGGGGAAGTAACTTCGTTAAAGTTGAAAATAATCTTTTTTTTATTAATCACCAATCAGCGCTTGTTTATTTAATTAAGACAATCAAAAGAAAATCATCATAATTCAATATATTCAGAAAGAAAACCTACAGAGAACTCTTTTCCTTATTTTTAGTGCTTTTCTCACCGTATCTCAACCAAGAAAGCAAACATAACGTAATCAGTATATTTTGGAAGGTTTTACGCTGTACCGTTAAAAGGGCCACATTTCAGCAGTTCGAAGCATAAACTAAAGCATTAATCATCCCTGTACCAGAGGACTCTGGGAAACCAGCAGATGACCGAATAATAATATCACAATGGAATATCTAACAATTAAAATGGTTGGAATTTGGTTATTAACGTGTTTCTTCTATCACAAAGATTAGAGGCCCACGAACAACCAGCTTATACAAATGAACACAACTCGAAGTGACTCATCGTTCCTAACACCAAGGACAAGTCAACAATGAATAACAAATTATATTTTGGATATATTTATAAGTTTTATGCAAAATTGTCTATAAGTGTTTTATACTGTAGTTTGACAAACGTACCAGCAAAAAAACAAATACAAAAAGAATAAGAAATGATCAACTAAAGAATTACTTAATGTAAGAGCTCGTGGGGAACGTGGCCATGACCCCAGGCCCAGTACAAAAAACATATACATGATACAAACAAAGCGAGTCATTCAGTTTCAGCCTGGTTTATTATCAACGCCGTTCTATGATGCTATCAGCACCCATCTTCAAATGACCCTGTAGAGGTGAGAACAAATAACAGGCCTCGAGTCTCTATCATCATATGAAACATAATATATCAATACCAACGAGTAATGCGTTAATCAAAATATGTACATTTATCAAACTATCAATTAATCCAACGTGAAAC
>JAODAF010643674.1:0-12975 GCA_027574765.1 Molpadia intermedia
ATTAACTTCAAACTTGATGGGTAGTTACCCCATGACCTTACTTAGTGTCTCGCAGACTCTCAAGGTCAAAGGTCAATGATCAAAAGCCAAATTAAGAAAAATCACATTTTTGACCATATCTCTGTGTGTTAAACTTGGATTTGCATGGGACTGATAACAAGGTCAGAGGTCAAAATGATGATAGTGATGAGATCTGCAACTCCATGGATTGCCCTCTTGGTTAAGTCTGTATTCTGAAGGCCCGTTGAAATAATATTTGAGATAAACTTAATATAATCATTATCTTTCAGATGAGAATTATTAAATTTCCAGCAACCTAGACCCTTTTCTGGAAAACTATTAATAGCAAGGTTGACAATAAAGTGGTCAGATTAAATAGCTGGCGAAATTGCTATCAGGAATAAAACTTGAAAGATACCTAGACAATAATATTTGAGCTCCACGTAATATTTACACTTTCGCTCTCGCCAGATATCAACAAGGTCATACAGATTCATTAGTTTCAAACCATGGTCCCTAGAATTAACATTTCAACGATGCGCCTGTCGTTCTCGTTTAGATTAAAGATAAAAACTAAATTCCCCTCCTACAGTCACTTTATTCCTTGCAAACATACTTGCAAATTTTGCAAATCATCACAAAAGGAAGGAGTGTCAGCATTTTGGGCATAAAAGTTAACAAATGCAAAAACCGTTGAAGATTTCAATATCAGCCAGTACACGCCCATTATTATCAATTGTATATTACCCGATACACTTGGCTTGTACAGCAATTACTGTTATAAGGTGTGAAAACGTGCATCAGTAAAAACTGTAAGGTGTTATACCATTATAACGTGTGTTAAACCAGACACAGTAGTTACTGTAATCATGTTAGTGTTAGAGTTAGGGTTACAGTCAGGTTAGGGTTAGAGTTAGTAACTACTGTGTCGGGTTTAGCACGAATTACAATGATATAATACCTTATACAGTACTTACTGATGCACGGAGTTACACCTTTTACAGTAATTACCTCATGAGACCATATCTCGTATTCGTAGTTCGTAATAACATCTTGTCAACAGTTGTCACCTATTTATTATTATTATTATTTAATCTTTAGTTCTATGTTTTATTTTGGTATAGGTAATGAGGTATTTCGCGCCTCATATAATGATTTATCATCTTTTATATATATTACAAACTTGAATGCACGTCTGTTTGTCTGTTTCTCTACAATAATTGAAGATTGTCTGTTGGTCGGACCGGAGCAGAGCCTGGAAGATATGATTTTGATAGGGTCAGACAAAAAAGACCCACACACCCATTTCTCTTCAAACGATTTCTTTTTATTTCATTCTCGTATTTTGGGGTATTAATAACGTGATAAAAAATACCACTAGGCCAGTTTCCATTTACCAACATAAATGTTTTTCAAAGACAAAGTGTACGACCACGAAAGTCTCTTGGGAAGACCTTTGTATATCTATCAACCGATACAGTTGCAGAGTATCAAACTGGTGTCGTGCTAGGAGCACAAATGCAGTAAATCCACGATTTTATGGGACAAGTTTATAAACAATATGTCAAATATAACAGATTTCAAAAATTACGCTAGTGCCTCACTCGCATATCACTCCGAATGGAACCAGACAATTTATATGCACCAGAATGTGTTTAATTGCTGACCACAGGAAAGTAGGAATAATGTGGGAACGAAACGAGGGTCAAACTCGGACCGAAACAGACACGAAAGGGGATGGATGGGTGTGGGGTACTTTCCAACGAAATTAGTGATATCATTTAAATTTGTAGCAAATAGGGTTGTAAATAACACCGAAACACTGCTTTTATCACCGCGCTAAGGGTAACTGAGTAGGGACAAAGAGACGGGGTTAATGGCATGTGATTTATAGCAAACTATGCTCTGTTTTATACCATTGGCGTAACAAGACATTCCTACCAGAGGAGCCACGAGGGCAGAAAATCTAAAATAGGGGTGCCTTTCTCACATTATTTGAATACTTGGTGTGGGGTAGCAAGGGGTCGTATCAGCATGCCCCCTCCTTCTATGGTTGCTTGGCCGAGCGTATACCGTAACGTTCAGAGTGACATGATAAATCTTCTGTGAAACAGAGACGCGCCATTTTCCACTTCCGAGGAGGGTCTATGAACAAACGAAATGTAAACGAAACGATTAATACTATCAACTGAAGGCATGCGGCTTATGGTGACCTACAAACAATTTCGGTGTCTCAGGAATACATCATCATAAATAGATTAATATGTTGACATAACCATTATGCAAATAACGACATGACGTCACGACAGACATTCATTATACCAGTTAGGCCTATCCGTCTCCGACTTGAGAACTACGTGGTTGCATTGCGGAGATAATGTGTTTGTGCTCGAGTGACGTCATATGGACGCAGGTAGTGTTGTGCTAGACACTTTAATTACAGTCTACCTACCTGTAAGAGAATACACTGGCCTATATTGTTGACAAGGATGGTAGTGGCGCGTTAAATGTTTGGGATCCGGAGTACTCTGGATTCGTGTATTACGCTGGCTGGGTTACACGAAATTGTTCTCCTTTGTGCTTGGCGGTAATCACCCATCCCGCACTTTAAATATTTCCAAAATGCCCGCGGCGCACGGTACATTTCAAGGGCAGATAACTAATTAAAACAAAGTATTGCAGGATTGCTATCATTTGGTGTATATATAGCCTAATTAAGTTTCCGGCAAATGATGTAACAAAAAACAAATACTTGTTTATATAAAGTACATAAGTTATTATCACTTTGGATTGCCAAAACATCTAGAGGTATTAGTTACGTTTTTTGTATTTTATATGATGATCACCGCAAAATATTTGAAACCAATTAAAGGTTAACGAACCTGTAAATCCTACAAATCTGTCTATTATTTACTTTTACCGCGTTCCATGATGAAACGATCGTAAAGATTTACAAAAGAAGTAACACAATTAAAGCCTGTTTTATGACGGCCTCTAAAGATAATTGACTTGTAGTCTGAATTAATAAAAGCAATTGTGGTGGAAACCTCTTTACCTGTTTATAGAAGAAATTTTATGACAAAAGGTCAAATATTTTGGAAGAGTGGATACAAAGTGAAAAAGAAGGAATCTATGTTAATTATATGAACTAATCGCGGGTAGGAATAAGTGACCTTATAGTCAACGTTACACACATTAAAGGATAGTTTGCGGTACGACAATGATTAGATAAATCAACCATAAATAAAACCTTATCCAGGTAGCTTATAAATTATAACATGCTTAATTGTATAGCCTGTTCGTTGATATTACGTACATGATCAATAAGCCTATATATCGTAGAAGCCAATGGAGGAGTATAAATAATGTAGGCCTATCATAGTATCATTGGTCATAGGCAACCCACATGTGGTGCGAATACAAACCACCGAGTATTAGAACAAGTTTTTTTTTGTGTTTTACGAGTACGAGTACAAAGCAACGGGTACAATAAATGTACTCGAGTACCACTGAAGCAGTACGAATTCGAATAATACCGTAACGAAGTTTACTTAAATATGATATGTCATCTAGATATCGTTGAAACTATGATCTAAGGTACGAGTAGGCCTACAGAGCTACGAGTACAATAAATGTACTCGAGTACGAGCACGGACTCGAGTACTACTAACGTAACGACTAACGAGGTTGACTTAAATATGACATCTAGTAAGACATCGTTAGACCAATAAAGTAGTACAAGAACAAAGCCACGAGTACAAGAATATGTACTCGAGTACGAGTACGGATTCGAGTATACAAACCTACGTAACGAGGTCGACTTAAATACGTTATGTCTTCTCGGGAGAGTACGGTACTTTCTAATATTTCTGAATATGAAATGGCAAAAGATTTCGAACGAGTTATTACACCAAGACCTTGTCATAGCTATAAATAAAACAAAGAAGAATACTTCAAGTCTCCGAATGCCAAGAATTAAATCAATTTAATGTCATCCATGTTGGTAAATTATTGTTTATGCTACTTTTAAGTTTCCCTTCTTTTCAGTTCAGAACATGAAAGAGTTACGGTCACAATTGATCTTTTATTCAAACATAATTAACCATCGCATGCAAAACAGTGCTAGACAAGTTTGCTTTAAACTTATTGCAAGACGCATCGGCGTATATGGCACGAGAAAAGGGGGAAAATACGACAACAGCAATAATAATTTTTATTAATTTTAAGTCCTTTTCGAGTTCTATAGGTATTCAGTACTGCGTGTAACGTGACTAATATGTCCGAATTAATTGCCCTTGAATTTAGTTTTTTACGATGCTGTTCCAGTTTCTCACGCCGTCGAAAGTTTTTAACAAAAGCATATTTTACAAAAGAATCAGTACGGTGTATACTTCATAAATGATTCGTTTACAGTACAAACGGATAGCCTACGTAGATAAATGGAAATAACAACGCTAATACGTCGGAAAGATAGTGATAAACACAACTGATAACCTAACCCAAATATTGAATTTGCTATAGAAATAACAAATAACAAGTTTAGTGAACTCAAGACCATAGCCTAGTCTTCGATCAAATTGTGTGACCTATATTATTCCTAAGTAGTAATATGAAAGGTTCACATTAAGGTGAATGGGAGTAACAGAACTGAGCTTAGATAGGATAGGCATACCGGTTAATCGGTTGCAGTACCAGACCGATACCGACTTCAACGAGATGATTTTATACACCGTACGGTACGGTTAGGCATATACGATAATTTTAACGCTCAACAGAAGAACAAAGGAAAACCGACCAAACAGAGTTAATGCAATATTAATAATCAATGTGATGCACGATTTAATGACAGTTAAAATAGTAGATAGGCCGACGAATGGCTAATGCCAAATTTTCGGTTTATTATGATGACCGATGAATGAATAAAAATACGTGCCTGTTTATTGCAATTACTAAAAAAAATCCTGAATTCATTGTTCGGTCCATATTATTCACAAAATTTATGTTTAAACACTGTGATTCAACAACGTTTACTCTGTTATGGACAAATATTTATACAACACATTGGGGTTTAAATTGTTTCAAATTTTATAGTATCGCGTCGTGTCGCGTCCCGTGTACAAGGCTTTATTCGCAGTTCGTTACACTCCATCCTTGAGAAAAAGGAACTTGAACTATTTGCCAGTATCATGCTGGGTTATCTCACCGACAACTGAAGACACGATAACTCCATTTGACGCATTGACGAACGTAATATTTGCGTATACTGAAGTGCTTTGCTATTTCAAGAAAACGAACGTTGAATGGCACCTCCATCTACTTAAGTTTATGTTTTCTATCACATTCGAAAATGACACTTAAATATTCAATCATGTCAGAACATTTTCACTGAAAATGTCATATGAATGAGTTAGACACCTTCGAGAGCAGAAAACATGAAAGTGATATTTTGTTCACGTACGCCTCTGAAATCTCTAAGACAGTAAAACTGTCAATCTACATTGCTTTGAAACTTTGGTTAGTCGTTTCTTTCAACGTTGACCTCGTAAAATGCATGACCTTTCGTGACGTCATAATTAGTACATATATTTATTGACTGTATCAGATCATTCCCAAGTGTGTCTTTGATGCCAATAAAATATTTCACACCAATGGTTTTACCTGTTCACAAAAACTATCACGGACAACAACACCGATGGTGATACTCTCCAGGAGTTGGTTAATTATAGCGGTGACCATTCTAGCAGATATATAGCAAATAGCAAATAAAAGTTAAATCGGTAAGCTAATTTTAAGGAATCTTTGCCGTATAGAGTTTTTCACTACAGTAAGCGCACTGTGGGGTAAACAGCGAAAATGTTATCAAAAAGCGCGTACACACAAGTGAGCTTTGAGTACCGTATATCGTTCCGGATACTGCGACGGGCGACCCCAGATATAGCGATCACGACCGATGCTGACGTTCGAAATAATGTGGTTTGTACGTTTATATGGCCACGAAACGCGCTCGTATTCCTTTGGGATGATAGTTTAACCATTTATATGCAACCCTCCATCCAAGCTTCACGGAACGCTTTACTGGTATTTACGCAAAGAAGTCGAACATTGATTTGAGAAGAAAAAAATAAAATCGAATTTGGTAAAAGCATGAAAAATGCTCTATTCAAAGGAGTTACCACTGTAAACGTTTTCAATGCAAATTTATTGGCACATCTCTCTGGCAATATAATGGTCACCCGACTTCTCATGTAGAACCCGATTGTGTCTTGTATGATCAGAGATATACTACACATCCCAGAAGTCAATGGCTCCAGTTTTGGTGACGTAGAAGGCTAAATCACCCCCTCAACTGTGATATTTGACGCCATTTAATAGATTATGGGTGATAAGGTTGTTCCCACGGGTGCATTCTACTGGCTAATTGTTGACAGACACCAGGGTGAGTCTGTTCGTCTTGACGAGAAAAGTTACTCCACTGTTTTGAGACATTGGCAATGCCGTTAAACTTTCCCGACCTCTAGACCACACAATCTCCGTCGTCCACGCGCAATGACAGCGTGTTCGGGTCACGTGGACTATCCGTATGTTAGCAAAATAATGCAGAGGACGAAACGAAAACGACGCCAGAATTTTCAAAGAGGTCTTGTAGATGAAATGTCAATGGTATGGACATATCATCATCACTTTGCAATTGAATGCATATTTAACCCTCCAATTTGAACTGATCGCAGTTCATCGTTATTCTGTCTATTGTATGCATGCAACTTGAAATGCTACTATTCCCCGGTGTCCAAACAAAGCAATATTGGCTCGTGCCGCTACACCACAACCATATACTTTAAAATGTCTTCTTTTTTTTAAACCATATGTCAATATTAATATATCTCCAGTATTTACGGTACCACATCACAACGAGAGCAATTGTAACCACTAAACTATTTGTGCACTCTTTTCTCCGACACCTCGCATAATCCAACAGACCACCACTAGAACCTCACCATATATTAGCCCACGGCATGGAAAGTACCGTAATTGTTTTAAAATTGGTCCATATTATACATCAACAGTCCACTTAAGTGTCAGCGAGCGTTATTTTTCAATTCAACAATTCCACGGGTTTCTTCGTGTTTGTATTTGGTCTTTCCGACGGTGATGAAAGACCATAAAGCGATAAACTTATCAAAACTACCAAAACTATAACTTATTTGTGACAGTTTTGCGATTCGAAAAAGCAATGGTCTACACTCCAAAATACTGATGTTTGCATTTGTACTCGAAGTTAAGTGTGATTGACGGATAATGGTGACGAGGACGAAGTGATTGTGTTCTCAACGTCGTGATACGATCACCAAAATATCCAAGGATTAGCCGGAAAAAGGATCGGGCGCAAAGACCATAAGAATCCTCACGCCACATTGTTTTTTAACCGAACAATTGAGAACTACCGGGAAGCTTGAAATAGAAAAGCCGCTGTGTACTCAGTCAACAGGAATAAAGTGATCACTTGATACCCTTTCCCCTTTAACTGTTTAATAGACACATCGCTGAATCATGAGTACAATGAGTATTATATCTAGTGGAAGCCCGGGAGTCTAGCTTAATTGGTTCGTTGAAGGAGGACACATACTTCATCTTCCATTTCTCGCAATCAAATGTTTTTGCCACGCCTATATGCGAGATGAGGTAAACGTACATCAGTTTGATACCACAATATCGCCTATATATATATATCGCATTTTGCTCCACATTATTTGTCAGGATTTTGTTGCTAATTCTGTTCCGATCCTTTCTGCTCCAGCCGTTCTGGGGTGACACTCCATATAGGGGCATCGATCCGTGTTCAGGAATGGGAGGGGGAGGGGCAAAAGTGTCGATAAAGTCCTTCATGTACACACATGACATTGATCAGAAGCCCCATGTTTGATTATTGGGAAGCAACTCCAACCCCTCCCCCTTGTACTCTTGGATCGACACCCCTATGGAGATCCTCAGCTAACGGTCACTGCTAACTGCACGACTAGGTTTGTCATTTCTACTGGGCCAACATAATTAACATTTAATTTAGACTAAATAATCTCTAAATCTTTACCAAATTTGTTGCCCGCTGGCGGGCCCGCTGGAATGAATGTCCGGTACGGTTGACACAAGGGCATAATGTAACTTACTACAGCAACAGGACTATATCAGCTTCATGCTAGCAACACGTTCCCGAAGCTATATGATTAAGAGGATGGCGATGTTATGGTACAGTGGTTATAACGTCTGCATTATCCGCCCGGGCGTAGACTCAGAAACGTTACACTTGCTTATCTTTATTAATCTTTATTAATTGGGCTATTTACATGTGGTAGAAGTGTAAAGAAAATTGGTAGACCACTGTCGTCACGGTATCAAATGTGGATATATTGTCAGTGGTAGTAGAATATGCTAGGCTAAATGGAACTTACAGTACAACAGCATCATTATACTGGGTTTGGGTGAGGGAGGGGGTAATGGGTAGCAGTTGTTACCCCGGCTGATACCGTACTCGGAAAGTGGTTACGATTCGAAACGTTCTATCAGAATAGTTTTCAACTAGTTACGTGAATATACGCGCTCTCAACCCTGGACAAACAAGGTTATTCAAACTGTATGAAAGCACGTGGTTTACCATACAGCCATATAGCCTATTCAAAGTTTCTGAAATTATTACTGGGTCTGGATAATTCTTGAAATGGCGGAGTTTACAAAGCGCATGTTAATGACGAAATATGCGTCTAACAATCCAATTTTGAGTACGTAAATGATGGTAATATTCGGGTTGGTCAACATTTCATCATCCAATTAACGTTTACCAACAGTGCTTAATAAATTGAATGTAACCATCGATGACGTAACTTTCAAACATTGCCATAGAATACTGATAGGATACTGAACATTGTCATAAGTGACTAAGCATTTTGGATATTGTCCCCCATGACACATACCATGTGCCATTATTGTGGATATTGTCCCCCACGACACACATGTGCATGGTGCCATTATTGTGGATATTGTCCCCCGCGACACATATGTTGTGCCAATATTGTGGATATTGTCCCCAATGACACATATGTTGTGCCATTAGTGTGTACTCTTAAGTACTATCACTTTCCCGAGTTGATAGCAGGAAGTAGTTGCACTGATTATGTCTACGTGGTTACATCATTAGCGATTGACGAGATACCACCATGGCGGACCAATCAGTTAATGGCATACATGAAACCACAGTGACCTTCGAAGACCTACCATAACAGTATTGCAGTGTGTGAGGTATAATTAATGTTTACGACCATATAGACATTATAATTACTACTTACTATCCCGTTACCATAGTAATATAATGCCCCAGTACGGCCAGTAGACTGTATGGAGACACTATCTCTCTATACAGTTGTGTGGGCAACTTCAATAAAATGTTTCCCGCGCTTGAATTATTAAACCAACATAAACACTATAACGAAGATAAGCAAAAGTAACATTACCTTTCAGCATTTGACCGTTTGTACATGATGTCACCGAGGCCAGGAAAACACAGAACGTTGTAAGCCAGCCGCCTCGGCGCCGTATCGGGGTTTCGCCCGCTGCCATTCTCGTACAGGATTCGAAAGCCGAGGTCGCTTCGGATTGGCTGCTCCGTGAGTCAGGTGCCTTAATAAATTGCTAAGATCCGTTTAGTAGGTTATTGGTCTTGCGAACTGTTCAAATACAGACTGCCGCGGTATAGTAATTACTCATGTGCCATATACTGGTTTCTTTAGAACTTATCACGGTTGATATGATGTTTGGCGGCCAATGGGATTTCATTTGGTGACGTCACGTGATGATGGGTGTATCCTTCAAGAGAGATAAAAAACATGAACATGAATACGTCTTTTATAATTGTTTATAGACATTTATATATATATATATGTTATACAAGGTTAGAGCGTATAATGTAACATGAAAGTTTTATATGACACACGAGGGTGTCACGGTGACATACTTATGAGTTGCATGGACACCTTTATTGGTAATATAAAGTGTTTAACAGGTTAAAAATACCCATTTTGAGATGTTGCTGTGCGGCATTTGCATTTACCCGATTTGGTGTGTAAAATGTACCCATATTTTGTTAGAGTGTACCGTATCATTGTATGGAGTATGTCGTTCTTATAAACGAAATAAAAAATATGTTTGATGTGTGGGCGGGGGATGGGTAGTATTACAGTTAGACCTTGAGTTTGAACAAATCAAGTATCTGGCACCATTTTAAACAGTAAATTATATTGTACAATGATTACATATATAAACGTGTTACTGCATAAAACAATATATACAGTACCGTAGGGCCTATATTTATACAAAAACGTTTTATCGCGACAAATACGGTATCCGATACTGTATATAAACCGCGTACCGCACAGACAACGACGAAAACATCGATTTTCAATGGTAACATACGGAACAAGACTAAATTGATTTTTTTTGTAATTCATTGTATCGCTTTTAACACTGATTTTAAAATATCTTTAAAAAATAACGGCCAAGAAAATGCATATACATCTTAGACACGTTTTGATCTTCTGCACCAGTCGGTCGTAAGGTTAAAAGAATTTTTCACTTTAAATTGTGAATGTGATCAATCCTAAACACGTTTGGAAAAACTATATAGGCCCACTTGAATTAGTGACAAGATTACAAACACCCACGGGTATCACGAACGAACACGTTTACGAATTTTTAACCATGTAAGGGAATAATTAACATCTAAACATCCTCATATAATCGTACCGAAGTTTTTCGTAAAAATTATAAATTTGACGCGATATCTTTTGACAGGCTGTGAGCTCAAGTTTCAAAATCACTTTTTAAGGATAAAAATAAAGTGCAATATAGAAATAAATTTTACAAGTTTTATACTTTTTAGTTATTATTATCTTGGATAAAAAATGGCCAAAAAGTGAGGTCGCCCGGCCTTCTAGTTCTATCCTTGGACGGAATAATACAAAATATTATAGGCCATATACGGTACCTATAGTTTTCAAATCCTTTTAACTTTAGTTTAATTTTAACAATGTGGTTTCAACTACGTTTTCATGAAGGTTATGTGTATTCCAGTTTATAGTAATATGAACTTTGGACCAATCAGAAAACTGGAAAACTGATATCGATCTGCAGTTTCGTTATCCAACTTATAAATGAGTCTCAATGGCGCATACCAAATCGTCACTCCTTTAAGAGATAATGACCGATTTATCGTGAATCGACTAAGATCTCCCAACAGTATAAAATACTTTTAGGGTCATTGCATGCATGTGTAAACGTTTTATATAGTACCTTATAGTACGGTAGTATCTCAAGGCGAAGATTACGACGCCCCTTCAATTAATATGTCAAGGTTAAACACCGATCACAAATACCGCCGAAATGTCTTTCATTTTTCTTTCTGTTTCTCATCCGTAATTGAAAAAGCTGAATTAATTTAGAAGACACTAACCTCACACCTGGCAACTTAATCTTCACTTTACCTGTAAAGGACTTGAGGCTATCATTCCCTCTCCGATTGACTTGGCGGAAAATCTTTCAGGTTAAGCTAGGCCTAAAGTCACCATTTATTTTTCACTACTGACCTTTTCATCCTATTTGTAAAGGAAATCACGAACGAAAACAGCTTCTAAAGGCTGTAAAATAGGTCATGAATTATACTTATTGTAATTTGCAGTCGAAATGGAAGGAAATGGGTTATCGGGACAGTATTCCAGGCTACGCAGCTTATGCCAGTAGTCCTATACACGCATTAAACTTACATAGCTTAGGTTACTGTTTCGATATATACGGTACTGAATAATAACGAGTTACAATATCGCGAAAGTGCTACTGAGGTCATTTCAGTTTACTGGGAGACTTAATAGTCAGGTTCGCCCTCGTCAAAGAAGTAAATGTTTTCCTTCCGGGAAAATCGAAAGAAACAATATAACCACGCAGAAGGGACACATTAACTTCTGAAATTACTTATAAAGTTTCAGTTTTACTCTAAAGTAGTAAAGAACATGAATCAATGTAAAACAGCGCTTTTAAAGAAATAATTTACATTATGATTTATGATTCTTTTTATTATTTTGCTCATAAAGAGTGGGAAGATGATATCGCACGGTAAGTGCGTATGTAAGATGCTACATTCTTTAGTGAATGTAAGGTGGATGATTTATTTACAAGATGAAAACGTCAACGGTTGTTACAGAGTAAGTATGGCGTCCTCATAACATTGCACCCAATTCCTCCGGATGGCCGCCATTTTACTTCTAGTGGGTCTGTACAATACATGCACTATCAAGGACCTCAGTCCATTAGCAATATTGACGCGTCTAAACAGATTAATTCCATGTAATAAATAAACTATCCTAGCCTTTCTTTCCTTTCTTTTTAAAATTTATTCTATTTTGTCAAAGCTATGTAAACAGTTTTAAAACAAATGATGAAAATACCTTACTGGCTAAAATGATAAACGACTGCGAGGAAGACTAATCAAAGTTATATATTCATGAAGAGTAGCAAGATTTGATCAAATAATCAATTACGGTAATCAATTTACAAATTCGTCACTAAATCACTTACGAATATGAATATTCCATGACAAAAACTTTCTGACTGTAAAAAAACGAAAACTAATTATACCATCAAGCTACAGAAAAATATGGAACGCGGGAAAGACAGAAGATAGAATGTAAATGTCTCCATTCTGCCCGCCCGATTGTGGACAATATCATCTTATATAAAGTGGCAAGGAATCAATTTAACTGTGTTAACAGTGCAAAGTTGCTGCTCAAGAATCTCGAACTGCTTTTTCTTCTTCGCTTAACACCGGTTGCACAGTAAACATAGACCACAGTGTTTTTGAACTTTTTTCCTTAATGATCAAATGTTGATTAGAAACTGCTAGTCAATTTTATCCCATGATTGTTTTGTCCCTATATTGGC